>JANPXK010000511.1:0-102500 GCA_024704745.1 Rosa lucieae
GTTTGGTTAAAATATTCAGCTTTACAATATGTAAAACAATAACATATTGAGAGTTTCTATTGAAACCTCCAAATCTGCTCACTTAACCTCACTCTATTATAAATTATTCAATGACATATATAACCTACTATAAAATGACTATTAAGGACAAGAATTATACCAAAAAAATATTGTATTTATTTTACGTAGACTTTCCAATTCAATAATATTAGATTGTATTCCTTATTATTTTCCTTATCTATTTTCATTTTCCAATTTCACTACATACTCATTAAAGCATTCATATATATTTAATAAGAATTAAAAATATGATTAAGATCATGTGACATAAAAATGTATGATATATATGTTGGACGCATATGGGTGAGGGAAAACAAAATAAATCCTCTTATGATTTATGACCTAAATCTAAGTCAATCCATTATATTTGCAACAACAACAAAAACAAAAAATATTTAAATAATTAATCATGTAGTACAAAAAGTACAGAAAAAAAATAAATATTAAAAAACGAATGATTTTTTTTTTTGAGAATAAAAACAAATGATTTCTTCATTTTTTTTGCACAGCTAAAATAGAAATTTTTTTTTTTAAAAGGACTAAATACTGTTTAGTCCTTGAGCTTTTAACCATTAAACACTTCAGTCTCTGACCATCTAATTTCACACGTTTAGTCCCTGTACTTCAGAATTTCAGACCAATAGGCTCTTGCCGTCTAAAAGTCACGACGAAATGTCTATTATGCCCTCAATTCTTTTTTTTTAATTAATTAATTATTATTTTTTTTTTGGAAAAGGAAATTTTTTTTCCCTTTCTTTCTTTCAATTTGAAAAAAAAACAAAGAAAAAATAAAATAAAGAAAAATTAATAAATAAAAAAAAAGAGAAAGGAATAAATTTATTTAAAAAAAAAAGAACTGAGGGCATAATAGATATTTCACCGCGACTTTTTGACGGCAATGACTTATTGGTCTGAAATTTTGAAGTACAGGGACTAAACGTGTGAAATTAGAAGGTCAAGGATTGAAGTGTTTTATTGTTAAAACCTCAATAACTAAACAGTATTTAGTCAAAAAAAAAAGTTCATGGCATTTTCTTATTGATTAGACATTAATTTTTGAAACTCAAGTTTAATTAAGAAATGTATATTTAGTTCAAATTTATAGAGTGATTAAATCATTGAAATGACTAAATTTTTTATTTTAAAGATAATAATTTGTTTGCAAATTATATGAGTGAGGTTATTTGAGGAAGAATTTCTATTGGGACATCCAAATCTGGTCACTTAATCTCACTCTATTATGAATTATTAAATGACATATAACTTACTATAAAATGACTATTATGGACAATAATTATACCAAAAAAATATTATATATATTTTATGTAAACTTTCCAATTCAATAATATTAGATTATATTCCTTATTATTTTCCTTATCTATTTTCATTTTCCAATTTTACTACATACTCATTAAAGCATTCATATATATATATTTATAAGAATTAAAAATGATTAAGATCATGTGACATAAAATGTATGATTATATGTTGAACCATATTGGTGAGGGAAAACAAAATAAATCTCTTGTGATTATGACCTAAATTTAAGTCAATCCATTATATTTGCAAAAAAAAAAATTAATAAAAAGAAAAATATTTAAATAATTAATCATGTGGTATAAAAAATACAGGAAAAAAAACATTAAAAAAGGAATGATTTTTTTTTTTTGCACAGCTAAAATAGAAAAAAGTTATATAAAAAAAATCATAATAGTTCATGGCATTTTCTTATTGATTAGACATTAATTTTTGAAACTCAAGTTTGATTTAAGAAATATATATTTGGTTAAGATTTATAGAGTGATTAAAACATTGAAATGACTTAATTTTTTATTTTAAAGATAATAATTTGTTTTCAAATTATATGAGTGAGGTTTAGTGAGTAAATTTAGTATTTGAAAATTTGATAAGAGGTGTAAAAAGCATAGAGGTCAAGTGAGTAAATTTGGAGGTTCCAATAGAAAAACTCTAACATATACGGTTAACATTTCTTAGATTGTGATTACTATTCTATTGCGTATAAAATTCAGGGGGGAAAAATCCACAAACCCGCATTGCTCGGGCGAGCTGCCTAGTTATAATAATAAGTGAGCGATTTTTAGGGGGTTTCAACCCACAGCCAAAATTTCTATGTATTTAGATTTTTTTTTTTTTTTCAAACCCTTAGCCACCCACTCGTACCTATGCCAGTGAGAATCGAACCGATAATTTTTACGATGTTAGAATTATAACCTACCAACATGTCATAGCTCAGTTGCAACTTGCAATAAAATATATTTAAGCACGGGTGTATCAAAATTACTCTTATCTTTTTATACATAATATCTTGGGAACTTGTCTCTTGAATATGTATGAAGATATGTGAAGAATGATGCAATTAGTGACTTGATTGTTCGTTAGATTCTTGAAAGGTGCGTGGCGTGACGACTGAATTTCTTGGTATTGTATGCTTAAGTTCCTAATTCCTTTTACTTTATGCCGTAATTGTGTGACTGTGATCTGGCTCTGAGCCTTCCCTTATGGATAATGAATGACAAAAAATGCATGTGATCAAATGAAGGGTTGGCAAACCTACAACTTGGATATAAACAATATCACCCATGGAACACAATAATTCATCCATTCCTATAATACAGCTCCTTAACTAGGCAGGTCATTTTATTATTCATCCAAAGTTTGAAGATAGTTTCAGAACAACTGGCCACTAGGTGAGGTAGCAAATAGCAGAAAAGAAAAAAGAAAAGAAAATGGTCCTCCTTACAGCTATATCTACGAATGAAAATGACCTAAAAACATCTTAAGTTTCTTCAAGCCTTCTTCTGTTTGGTTAGCGGGGGAAAGAAAGCACGAAAGACCCAAGCAGCCAGTACTGCTCCTATGAAGGGGCAAATCCAATAAACATAGAACTGCTCCCATGTGTTGTGTCGGTTGTCTACATATGCCCAACCAAATGCCTGCAAAAGAAGGCAGATAATACATTGTGTAAATAAGGCCACAACGGGGAAGAAAGCAGAGAGTATTTCAGAGGTTGAAGAATTAGGCAGACAATTATTATTTATATGAAAAACAAATAAAAACATGAAAAGAGAGCATATCCAGAAATATAAGAAACATACATCAGCAAAAGGGAATGTTAAATGAAATTCAATTCCAGCATAAAGCTCAAGTTTTTTTTAGCCCTAATCGTAGAGCCATTTTCTCCTTATTCATAATTCCACCATAAAATGAATCCTACAGAGGATCAGATTCTATAACTATTCAATCATAGATAACACCCCAAGATCTTTTCAAAAATGAAAAAATAAAAAAGGGAGATAACACCCTAATAAGGAATCTCTTCTTTAGACATTTTAACAGATTTCTCGTAGGACCTACTTTTCGATCAAATCTAGACATCTCGACGATTTAATTTTTAGGTTTCCATGAGAGTATCATGGCTGCAAATGCTGAATTGGAAATTGTTAAGACATGAGGATATCGTGATTTACCATTATAAACATTTTGGTTGTACAAATTTGATTTGTTCATTAATTTAATCTAGTTTACTACCTTAACAACTTCTAAAAGGGCTCAACATGTGCAGAAATGATATAGGCATGGAGACCTAAAATCAGAAAGGTCTATTAAATAAAGAATATATATGACACCGCCCCTTCTCATAACTAAAAAAAATGCACAAAATAATTACGAAAACAATTTTTGGTGACAATATCTGGGGATGATTCAATTAGCTTATGTGCAAATATTGCACAGGATGCAGTTCAGAATATTTAAAATAAATATGAAAAAAGAGAAAATTAATTATGGAAAAATTAGTATGGCCTGAAACCTTTAACCTTACCCATCACAATACATCATCTCCATGCAAGGTCCAAGAGATTGAGCAAGCTCAACCTATCAGTGATTGAGCAAGCTCCTCCCTATTACATGATGCAGATAACATTGCTGAACAGTTTCTCATGTTCATCAAGCTCTGAGGTTGCGGATGTTGCAAGTCAAGGCACAGAAAGTCTTAAATCCCTTTTATACTGTGGAAACAAGGTCCAAACAACTCTGGCATGCATTGGCTATGCAAAAAATAGTGGCCGTCGTCATGCAACAGGTCATATGGTACACGGTTATCTTCTACGCAACCGACAGTGATCTATAGGACCCAATTGATGACCCATTTGATGTTGTATAGACACGATGGTGCAAATCTTCACTTTACTGGCCAGTGTTGGTCATCAGCGGAGAATGATGCAGAATGGCCTTACGTGAGATTGATTGATATTAAGGATTGTAACGTATGTCTTCTAGGTTATCCAGCTCGGGTGAGCTCATTTATCTAAGGGTTTTCTGTGCTAGGTTAGTATTGGTGGTTTATTGTAGAATTATTATCTTTAACTTTTTTAAATAGACAATTTTAATCATTTTCACTTGATCTTTGCCATCCCTCTAATTTATCTCCTAATACAAACGCTCCTATTTCTCCTCCCCAAACCTAAGTTGTCCCCTTCTCTTCTAAACCCATCTAATTTCTCACAGTCCCAATTGGTGCTAAATATAAGCTCAAAAGAAAATGTCCAGTCTTCCCACTAGAGAATAACCAAAGCAATACGCAATTTTATAGAATGCATCAAAAACGAGGGAAGGACTAGCTTTGTGCCCAAATCTGAAGCAATCAAGTTTGTAGACAGAAGTATTCTTCAAAAGACGAAGCCTACATCTATGAAACGACGAAGACACACATATACATAGATGTGCTTTTTCGGGGAAGACCATTACTAACTGAAGCAGTATAATGTATATAACATTTTATCCGATGGAAACAAAAACAAGACTTTTCAACAGAAAATGAATCCACAATATGAAATCCAAATTAGGATGAGGAAGAAACAACTTCGGACTTGGAATAATTCAGAAGATATGCCAAATCGGAAGTTCTGGCGTTTCACAAACAGAAGAGTAACTTTTAACTGAAGCAAGAAAATTCATTTCATTACCAATACTTTGACTGACAAAAAAAAAATAATAATAATAAGTTTAAGGATGGGGCAAGTAATGCATTACAGTAGCCTCTGAATTATTTTCTCCGCTACTACATTTTGCACTTTTTGAAATGAAAAAGTTACATAAAACCAGTAAAAGCAGAGATACTTTGAGGAAGTGAAATGAAATGCTATCTCATTGGAAGCAAAGAAGGGTCTATATCTTCTCTTTTATTTTCCTACCATCATCTTTAATATTGGGTTAGCATAATTGGGTTCAAAAGTCAAAACCCTGTTTTACAGACAAGAAAATATCATTTTCACCTTGTCCACATCTCCCATAAATCATATATTGAAAACTATCTTACAAGCAGACTAACAAGCAAAATAGCAATGTCAAAGAGAAAAGAAAGATATTCCCAGACGTAATACAAAAGTAGCCAAAAACATTTAGTATTATGACAAGTACTACCAATAGATATAGGTCATTTGATGCACTCAAAGAAAATCCATCTACATATCCAAGTGTACTCATTCCTAAGTTCTGGGAGAAGTAAATTCCTCAGTGATGCATCACCATGTAGAAACCAAAAGTTTGTTGGAAGCAAAGCTATGTAGCAGAATGACAATAGAACAATTTGGAAAAAAGTGTAGACATGTTTAAAGGATTGTGGTTTTGCATTAAAGTCGATTAGTATTTATCTTAGTGCAAGGACTTGATATGGTATAGGGATGATGTTGCAGCCAAGTTCAAACCATATTAAATAACTCCACTCAATTACTAAGCCCCATATAATAAAGAGTTAGTCCTTGATTACATATTAATGCACTTCACAAATGCATTTTTAGGCTATTGTCTTTTGAATGTAGTAGGAGTCATCAGTTATATCTTTCAGAAGTCCAAATAAGTTAATTAGTTTGAGGTATGTCACCAGTACATGTGTTGATGGTTCTATAAAAAGGGCTACTTGGTGAGCTTTCAAGCAGAAGTTGATAGTAAAAGGTGTGACTAGGGGTGAAGCCAAAAAATTTCTAATTTTGATCTAAGAGTACTTCCTAAAACCTTACCGGTGCAAAGCTGGTGGTTTATATCTGTTTCTAAACTGAATTCCATTTGTTCTACACACCATTGTGACTCTGAAGAAAAAGACAAAAAAAAAAGAAAAAAAGAAAAGAAAAGGAAATGGTTTGCTTACATTAGCAGGATTCATGGAAGGCCCAGTATAGACAGAACCAGCAACAACCAATGCGACAGTCACCACAGCAAGAAGCAATGTCTTCAGGAATGAGCTACGAGGACCCCTGAGGATGATGACAAGGACAATGAAGGAGATAAGGAAAGTCAAGACCCCCTCGGCAATAGCTCCGGTATGCAAGTCAACTTTTAAGGAGGGGCCTCCAATCATGTGCTTGTACTGAGGGGGGATGACTTCCTTAATGGCCAGAGCGCCACCCACAGCACCCAAAGTCTGTCCGATTATAACATAAACAGATAAACATAAACATCATGTCGCAGATCTAATAGTTGATCGATAAGGACAAAAAAGGAAGGGCACCTGGGCAGGAAAGCGGAGGGCCATGGAGAAGAGGGTGTCGGCACCAACGCCGGCGGCATAGAAAGAGGCGGTGCCAGTGGGGTTGAAGCTGGCCCCACCCAAAGCGTCTCCGATGATGGTAAAGACGAAGACGAGGACGAAGACGAGGCAAGTGGTGATGCCGAAAGAAGCCCAGAGCTCGGGGCCTTGAAGCCCAATTGCATTTGCGATCAGACTCGTCATCAGTCCAAGCGTCGATGCGCAGAAAACCCACATAAACGTCAACACCACATCTCCCAAAGCAGCCTTCATGGCACCCATCTCTCTCTCTCTCTCTCTCCCAACCTCCGCCTCCGTCTCTGTCTCTCTGTAATTATTATATCACTTCTCCACAAAATTGAAGATTCAAAATTAGAATTCGAATCAAACACCTCTCCCGTTTTGCTCGGTAATAAATAATTGTAATTTGTTAATGGTGGGCCATAAGTCCGTTTAACATTGTTTTTCAGCGAGTTCTAGTAAATCACTAGAAGCACAGGTCGGGTTTTCAATTTCAATGTAACTACTAACTACTTCGGATGAGTCCATTCAGCTAACCAAGTTATGAACAGCTACGACTGTTCATGCCGGCTGTTTTTTTTGTTGATGACACATGTTTCATTTACGAAAATTTCTAAATTAGAAAAAAAAAAAAAAAAAAAAAACTTAGTCTTATATTATATCGTTTGGTGTAGTGGCATAAGTCTCATTTTCGTAAGTGAAAAGTTTTCGACTCATGCAAAATTAATTCTCAATTGCTGACGTAATAAAAAAATTGATAGATAATGAATTAAGATCTTATCTATATATATTGAGTACTTATCTCGAGAGAAAGTGTAGATTGTGTTTTTATTATTATTTTTTTTTCTGAATAAATGTTTTTATTGTTAAAGGAAAAACACATTATGTGCCTTCGTCAAAGTAACTGACGAAAAGGGAATTAAGGAATTATAAATCACAGCTCAATCAACATTTAATATCATTATTGTAATTGATATTTCCGTTGTAATTCTATCCCTATATAAAGGGACTATGAAACGAAATGAGTAGACATTTTCCAATTATCATATTACTTTTACATTTATCTCTTTTTAATTTTTATTTTTATATTTTGTGATTTACCATATTACCCAAGTATTGTATATTAAAAGTAACATATGATCTAAGGACTCTTAAGTCTTTTCACACTCACTTGATCGACAAAGCGAGTTTTGTTAAACATAGTAGCCACTTTTGCACATGTCAATTGAGTGTTTTTTTTTCCTTAGTTAAAAAAACAATTAAAAAAATCGAGATTAAGAGCCGTAGCAGCTGAGATCGGGATCTTGTTGACCCAAATGATAGGAGAGGAGAGACCAAAAGACATGATAAAGTTGGCAATGAAGTTTGCTTCTCAGTAAATATGAGAAAAGGCAATTCCGTCAAACTTTGAAGAAAGACTCTTGATATCTCTAATCAAGGTCGAGCCTCCAGGGGACCTCGCATGTTACGTCCCGAACCTAAATTTATTGGTTTACTAATCATTTGGACGGTAAACGACAATTACTTGCATTTTTTGCAATGTTTAGATATTTTTAGTGGCCCTAAAAGTTCACTTTTTGTTTGGATCAAAATTTGAGAAAGTTTCCTTCATGGAAGTTGTAGAGGACGTTAAACCGAGTTCGTAGACATGTGGTACGCTAAAATCAGAGTTATAACGAAGAAGTTATAAGGGTTTCAAGTCAGTGGCATTTTTATAATTTCGCTGAAAACGTATTCTATAAATAGCAAGTCTGACTTGCCATTTCGGGAAATACCCAGAAAATTTCCAGATTTGCTCCTCCCACCGACCTAACTTCCCGACGTCACTACCGCTTCTTCCGACCACCTATGGCTATAAAATTAGTATACCCATCTCTTCGTCTTGAAACAAGCTTTCCACCAATATATGCCTTGCATCCTATCATGCACCATAGATGACGAATCGAAGCCAAGATTTTTACTGTAGCAAATTGGGTTTTCAGGCTATTCCTTCAAATTCCTGCCATCTTCGGCCACCAAACCACGTCCAATAGAACCGCCTCGAGCCAGTGATCACTTCCCCTCAAGCTACTAGCTCTAATTCACAGCGAAGAGGAAGAATCGAAGTAAAACCCGATTCTAGGGTTTTGACATTTCTGGAAAATTTTCACCGGCCAAATTGGAGCTCTTCAAGGTAAACTTGGAACTTGTTGTAGTTGAGAAAAATGTTGGGTTTGTTGAGTAGGTGGTGCTGCCAAATTTTGGTGGCCATCAGAGGTGGTTGCTGGTGGCGCGTGAACCTCACACGCTGTCACTATAGGTCGCGCGTGGAGGCGCATAGGGCAGCTTTTTAAATTCAATTTTTTAGCCCATTAAATCGTATAAATGTTATAGAGCTTATATGTGAAGTTTAGTGAAGATTGGGGAAGTTTTGCATCGATTATATATTCCTGGAAATTTAGAATTTCGTTTATCAATTTATGAGAATCCGACCGTCGGATTTCTCTCGAATCTACCCTAGAACTTGTAAATTAATGAAATGGTGTTGGTGGTAAAGTTTGGGTTGAATCGGAGAAGGAAATAGAGATGTTGGCTTAAGAGGATTGATTTTGGGAATCATATTGAATTACCGAATTGTTATTCACGGAATATAATTATGTACAGGGCACTATACTGAGTTACTGCTAGACGAAGGAAACTCGTATGCGTGGTCGCCTATATAGTACTGTGAGTGGACTTTTGTTTTAAATAATGATGCATGCATTCTTTTCTCAAGTTAAGGCTTTACTTGTTTTTAATATTATTCATTGAGCATATTAATTGGTTTCGGATTTTGATTTTGATTATGATTTATCTCGGTTATAATTTTAGAATGGTTTTGTCTCTACGTCTTAAAAAGGATATTGCGAATTTCGAAATAAAGTATGATTTACGATTTTAGTGATGATTTTCGACGAATTATTTTCCGAGGTGGTTTCCGTAATTAAATATATTTCTATTCGTCGATTTGAATTTTTTAAAAAAGATTTTCGAAATGGGATTTCAATGGAGATATTTTTCTTATTTATTTATAGACGTTCGGTTTTGGCATTGGGAATGCCTTAATGATAATTTTGAATTCGGTTTTGTTTCTGATTTACGATTTATAATTTAATCTTATGAATTGTTACCTGTTTGAAATTAATTTGACGTGTGGGACACGTGTTGCTTTATTTGGATTTATTATGAGATTTTCATTGGAATTATAGTTATTTATTATTTCTCGCCTATTTGATTATGTTTTCGAGAATATTTTGGCGTGCGGGGTCACGTCAATAGAATATACCTATTTTTCTCGTGAGATATTGGGGAAGCTTTATGGATTTATGGATTTATTGGTTTTCGATTGTTTTCCTCACCATACTCGGGTCGTTTGGATTGTGTCTCCTCCTCACTTACTTTGTGTTTGTGAGTGGCAATAGAGGTGATTTATTCTCATCCTTACATGAGTGGTAGTCGAGGTTATTAGTTCTCCTCCTCACACAATCTATGTGTGAGTGGCAGTCGAGGGTAGGTAGAGGCTATGAGGCTCCTTTACCCGTATGGTGATATTTCTTCCCCATATCCTATTATTACTTGATTAGCGGGGCTAGTCTGATTTCTCTTAACCAATGGGACTGGTATGTTTTCACGAGATTTTGAGTTTAAAGTAATACATTTTATAAACGTTGCATGCATCGAGGTTTTATAAGTTTAAATACGTGGGAAAGTATTCAAGTTTTCTTCATTTAAATTATCTTGTTTATTTATTTTTGTCCACTCACTCTAACGTGTTTTTCAATACTTTTCCTGGGCCCTTCGGTTTCAAATGCCCAGTTTGCAAGCGAAATTAGTTGAGGTCGGGCGTACACGGGTTGAGGCATAGTTGTCATTGCTTCCACATTGTAGGATTTATTGATCCATTACCCCCTTTACTTTTCATTCTGTTGTACCTTTTGTTTAAGAATTGCTCTGATAACCGTGGAATTATTATTGTTAAGTTGGGAATTGTGTAATGTGAATTGGAGAATGTTGTGATTTGGGGAGCAAGGTGGCTCCAGGAGAATAAGGATGGATGGTTTAGAAGTGTAAATGTTTTCTACAGGTTTTGGGTAGTCCATTTTTAGGGGAAGTTCCGCCAAAATTTTGGTAGAATTTCTGCTAAGGTGGGCCCCGCAGAGCCACTTAGGATTTTTGGGTGAAATCCAGGGCGGGTCCTGTCATCGTATGTGCTATTAATACAATTGATGACCGAAAGAGAATCTCCTTCCACTAGGATAGATTTGTGATTAAACCTGAGAGCAACTTGAATCGAAGGTCATCATTAAGAGCAATGCAGTCAACAATAAGTACATTAGAGGTGCCGAGTGTTGCATCCCGTATCTCAATTTTATCGGTTTTTCTAGTCATCATGATTGTAAACGACAATTACTTTCACTTTTTGCCTAGTTTCAGTACTTTTATACTTTTATACTTTTATAAATTATACTTCTCGAAAATAATTTTATATCAAAATATTGTTTTAACCTACCCATGAACCGTTGTCGATCAAGTTCATATATTTTAAAACAAATAATTTTTTTCGAAAATGATTTAACAATTAAACAAGTAATTCTGAGTAATAAATAAATCCGTTCGTAAATAAACCACGTGAGATTTACTTACCTCTAAATCCAGCTGCGTCTTCTTAACAGCTCAAAATCACAATCACAACCATCCGTCCAATACAAATCAGTCAATCACCTAATCAAATATAATCGCAACTTAGCAAACGAATCATAAAACACACTTAAACGACGATCCCACAGTCGGATCCTCATCCGTGACCACACAAGTCATCGGAACAGCTCTACGATCAACATATCACAATTTGAAGTAAATCTGACGGTCGGATCCTCTCGGATCGCAAACCGAAGATAACGCGTAAAACTGTAACTCTAGCATGCATCAACCTTTTCCAATATGACCCTATAATATATCAAAACGATCGTATGGATGCGTAAATGCATAAACTGAATACATGACCCAAAATTATGGTCTAACGCGCCGCCACGCGCCGTCGGCAGTGAGCGGTCAACGCCCGGTCAACGGAGGGTCAACGCCCGCTAACCACCTCCAATGGAAAAGTCACCAACTATAAACATGTTCATTTTGAAGAGATGAGAAACCTTCATACCTGGAGCTAAGTCAGATTTAGTCTAAATCGTCCTAGATCAAGCTTAGAAGTTGGATTAATCTCGGTCGTCTGATCACGTTTTCAGATTCAACCAGAGCCGTCTAAATCTTCAAACCTTGATCTTTCACTCTACACTTTGAATCGTCCTTCAAGGTGGGTATGGGTGTGATCTAGAGGAGAAGACGTTTCCAGAAAGCTGACGATCTGCCCGAGGGGATGCCAGAATTGGGAATTCTGGTCGGATCCTGAAAGCGTAAACTTTGGGCTCTCCGATCTGCTACTTCTGGCGAGGCACCGAGCAACCCACCACCACAGGGAAGTCAGCGAGGCCAGTCTGAGTCGTCCTTGGCATGTCCAGTCGCCGGAGGTGGCTGGAGTTACGAGATTGAATCGGGTCGGGTCGCGCGGAGGAGAGAGAACAGAGAGAATTCTAGGGGAGAAAATGGAAAAAGGGAAATTTTGGGGTTTTATGAAAAATCCTGGAATTTTTGCTATTTTTAGAAATTTCCCAACTTTTCAATCAATCATAACTTTCTCATACAAATTCCGATTTCCGTAATCCACATATCCATGAACTCGTATCAACGCGCTCTACAACTTTCGTGAAGGAAGTTTTTGGAGAAACCCAACGTATAAAAAGTCAACCTTTGCGCCCCCCCCCCCCCCCCCCCTAAAGTAATACTTTCCGAATAAAAATGCGTCCGAAACACTTCCGCTCCACCCTCGAACCACGAACTCGTACAAACAAACACTTTATTAATCCCAATAAATATCTAGAAATTAATAACAAATTTCCAGGGTCTTACATTTCTAGAAATTGTTGGGCTTGATGAGAGGAAAAAATTGGCATAGGTGATTCCACCCTATTTTGGGGTCGGAGATGGCGACACATGGGGCCCACGTGCAACCATTGTTGGTGGCCCATGGGGGCTCGTGGGTGCCGGTTCTGGCCTTCTAATTTGGTTGGTTGGGTTGGTTGTAGCATGTAGAATTTGTAGAGATGATTTGGTAAAAATCAGAGAACGTTTCATATCAATTGTGATTTTCCGAAGTGCGGAGTTTCGGTTGTCGATTTATAGGAATCTGACCGTTGGATATCCCTCGTTTCTATTATAGAAACTTAAATCGACGAATCGATCTTAGTGGTGAAGTTTGGGATGAATCCTATAAGAAATTGAGATGTTGTTATACAAGGGGTTTTGGGGTTTCGTTTTAAAATCATATTTAATTTTCGAATCGTTGTTTATGAAATATAATTTTGTACATAACGAGGTACTGACCCATCGCTCAATGAGGATCCATACACTTGGGTGCCACGTTAGTTGTAGACTGTGAGTGGACACTCTAGTTTTGAATATGTGCATGCAAGAATTTTTATTAATTATTGTTTTATTTATTTTGATGCATATGAGTTGGATTCGGAAAATAAAATTTAACTGATTTTAATTTATTGATTTGATTTCTGAATTGGATTGGGATTTATCTCTTGGATTGTCTTCGGGAAGGGATTTGATTTACGATTTGTTTTGACTTTGAGCTTGCGTTTAGAAATATGTTTAGTGATTGAGTTATGAATCTCTTTGATATTACTCTTATTCATTATCGATTTGGGAAATTGTATTGTCTTTGTTAATCACTTTTGCTATATCGTTTATGAGAATGATTTTACTTGAGATTTCCGAGTACGGTTGGGAACCATACTGGTGTCTTATTTACAAGATTTTGGGGAAGCTTACTAATTTTCGATTTTTCACATGATTTTCTTATGCCATACTTGTTGTGACCATATTACCATGCCATACTTCTTGCTCAACATTATTCTCCTCAACTTTTAGATTTGATTTTTCTCGAAATTTTATGAAATTGGTATGGGGATTACTTTTGTTTCTGGGTCTTGATTGATTTCAGTTCTGGGTTGTTTTTGTTTCTCAAAATTGCATCTGGATATCAAATTTGCATAGGTTAGAAGAATTATACATTCAAGGATTTTGGAACTTTGTGGGGTGGTTTTGGGGAGAAGGAGAACATGGATGCAGATTGTATCCCAAAATATGTCGAGTTCAATCCGAATTGGGTTGAGTTTGATATACGTATCGACACAAATGAGCACCATCAGTCGCTTACCGGACCGGGCTTTTACTACGGTGATGAAACATAGCAGAGAGGCTATGGTGGGAAGGGTGCCGAAGGTTAATTGACATATTTGTGAAATATGAACATGGGAGATTACAAGAAGTGAAGCATCTTTTTTTAATTGGTTGCTATCGGTACCAGCCCATGAACACAATAACATGGGTTCTGAAATAACCTGTGTTATAGAACTTGGAAACTTTGTATATGGATCTTTGATATGGAAAGAGGGAGAAAGGAGAACACCGGGGGGGGGATCTAAGCAAAAAAAAATAAAAATAATAATAATAAGGGTAAATTGGTCATTTTAAATTCAAAATTGTCAGTTGGTAGATGTCATAACGGAGCTAACGGTCATATGTACCAATCTTCAGTCGGGCAGAAAACTTCAAGTACCGTATTGATAGTTTTTTAAGTTCAGTTACCAAAAGTTATAAGGAAACAAATGTCGAGTACCGTACGGACCATTTTCCCATTTTTCCAATTATAAATTGAGAGTTTAGAAATTGTGGAAGGGTTCAATTGTCGCAGACTAAAAAGTTTGAAGATAGAAGTGGTCCTATCTGTATAAGAAAACTTAAGTGGCTTTATGGCTAATTAAAGTTTCAAAATGACACTGAAATTTTTTATAACAATTTCTACTCTATAATACAGGAAATACCGTATTTAACAAGGAACGCATGTTCTGACACTTGAACCCTAATCATGCAAACTAAGTTGACAGCCAAAGCATACATGAAAAGCTTCCATTATTGAATTCAAGAAAAAAAAAAATCTCATTCATTGAATGAATCATAACATGTTTACAATCATGAATGGCTTACATTCAATACAGCTGAGACGTAAAGTTCAAAAATGGGGCTTTACAGCGACCCCTGACAATTAAGAAATTAGTTATACATGGTTTTAATTGAAAACCAACAAAAATTCATAGAAAGAAGAAATCAAAAACTAAAAAATACAAAGTTAAGAAATCAAAATTTAGACTGGTTGATCAAGAACTTCAATTGGTAAACAGTGACGGCTCACTTTTCAGCTCGGATTTCTCGCTTGATTCTTGGGCATTTCTAATGTCCCAACTCCCAAGCTGACAAAACTTTGTTTTTATTTTTTCAGTAATTAACCTGGTACAGTGGTATGTGTCTACCACTCTACCATTTGTATGGGAGAGATTCAGAATGTCTCTCGTAGCAGTTCTGTCTTGGTTCTTTTTTTGGTCAACGAGTATGAGTTGTATGATTAAAAAAAAAAAAATATATATATATATATATATATACAGCGCTTCTCCGGTGCGGACGTCCGCACTTTTAGCTTAGGTGCGGATTTCCGGTTTTGACCCACTTTCCGATCAAATTTTCACATCTTAGCCGTTCAGTTTTTAGGTCATAATGTATAGATCACCTCTACAAAATTTCAGCCAATTTGGTGATCGTTAAGGCATCCAAAACTGCAATTTACCATTATAAATATGAACGGTTCCGGTTTGACAGATTCTGTCCGTTTGTGTAAATTGCAATTTTGGATGCCTTAACGATCATCAAATTGGCTGAAATTTTGCAGAGATGATCTATACATTAGGATCTAAAAACTGAACGGCTAAGATGTAAAAATGTGATCGGAAAGTGGGTCAAAACTGGAAATCCGCACCTTTTTCTTCGGTGCGGATAGCCGCACCTGAGCAAACTTTTATATATATATATATATATATATATATATATATGTATGTATGTATATACATATTTAAAAAAACAGTTGTCCTAATGTCAAACTTCTTAGGCAGAGGCACCCACAATTAGGAGCTGTGATAGCGATAAAGAAAAGGTTAAAGTGAACACGGGTGTGGGTAGCTGCAGTGGTATTATTTGCATCTAATTTAAATATGTAACAAACAAAGGCCTATGAGGAGGGAATTCGAATAGTTATGAAACAAAAGAACAGTATAGGGTGCATTGCTTATAAAACCACGCATTAAAGAGAAGACAGCGAGTGCGCCTAGCGGATTTGAGAGGGAGGTTCAAGAGCCTTCACGGTCTCATACACAGCTGAGAAGTCAAGCTCCCCAAGCCCCATGCTTCTAGCCTTCTTGAATGCCTAAAAACATGGCATATAGGATTTTTAGTTCTCATGTCCAAACAAAGCCAAAAGAAACAAATAAAATGAGATAGTTTCAACGTAATACCACAATAGAGTAGCCACTAGTGTGTTTTGGCATTTATGCATTTGAAATAGATAGTGTTGAATTTATTTTATCTCCTTGGACTTTACACCTAAAATCGTTTATGCCTTTGATCATGCATACCCTTATACTTTTCAATTTGATCAATCATAGTGATTAATCAAATAATTAGTTAACTTTTTTCATGAATTGCTTACTTGACTAGTCCAATCAGGCTAATTTTTAGCCTTGGAGTAAATAGTGTGTTTCTTGAGTGATACAAAGCCAAAACTAATTACCACGCAACAATTCATGAAGAAATTGATGGATTGTATCTAATTTGGTTATGAGTGATCAAGATAGAGAGTAAAGGCACACATGTGATTAAATTAGAAATTCATGGACAAAAAAGATTTTGAGTGTAAAGTTCGAGGTAAAATGAATTGAAATAGAGATATACTTTGATCAAGGACAGGGAGTACGTAGGCTAAATTAGCTGAACCTCGATATCAAATCTGTGTTCGTGTGGTGTTCATTTACTATTGACATTAGTTTGAACAGTCCAAAACGGAGAAGCTCCCCTACATTGTAGTGATGTGACCCTCGCAAAATCTCACTTCTGCACAAAGCAATAGCTTCAAAGAAAAATGGGTAGGCTGCTAACTACTAAGCTGGTATATACTACACATTTTCTCCGTCAGAAATTTTGGATCTTGACTTTCTTTGTTCACCAAAATAAAAATTGGACTGAGAAATCATGTGTATGATCTGAATTTAAACAACATATAACACTGAGAACTAACACACTATCCTATAGGCTCCGAGAAAATCACATCGGCTAGAATGTGAGATGACATGTGACAACTCCATGTTGTATGTTTTCAATTTTTTACAGTTGCGGTCAGAATTTAAAGATCAGTCTCAGGCTCTCAGGATATTTAAATTACAAGTGACTGGAGACACTTAATTTTCACTAGGTATGAACACAAGGGCCACAAAGAAATGAGGTTGAGAAGTAGTAAAATTGTGAGTGGTTCAAGAAGCTATTCTCAAAAAGAATGAAGAGCGTGTATTACCTCATTAGCTGCAGCAGCTACTGGCATTGATACAGCAGTTTCATCCCCAAGGGAAAGAGCTAATCTCATGTCCTTCTGCTGATGTTTCAAAGGAAATGCAGGGGAATGACTGCCCTGAATCATAGTGGGTCCTTTCAACCTAAACATTGGATTTGCAATTCCACCCAGATCCTGCCAGAAATTAACTTATCAACACTAGGGGCAAACCTGAAGGAATAAAACTCAACTCTGCTAAGATGACGGATCCAATACTGGTAAACGGAATTTCAACTGTTACTCACCAAAACATCAAGAAGAACTGAAGGATCCAGTCCACTTCTACCAGCAAGAACAAGTCCCTCAGAGAATGCATTCATCATACTGCAGTGGAGAGCACACCATCATAAATACCAGACAGTGCTCTGATTATGATCAATAATGTTGATATTCACCAAAGAAAATTGATATATACAAATGTACATATTACAATACAAGGGTTAAGTTGGGTTATTATGAC
Organism: Rosa lucieae; assembly: GCA_024704745.1. Lineage (NCBI taxonomy): Eukaryota > Viridiplantae > Streptophyta > Magnoliopsida > Rosales > Rosaceae > Rosa > Rosa lucieae. The sequence goes on from JANPXK010000511.1 coordinate 17,656, forward strand.
AACTTGCAGGGGATTGTGGTCTTTGGCCCGTGTTATATGAGAGTTTCATTCTTGAAAAAAATCAGAAACTAATGCATTAGGTCAATATCAAATTATATTAATAATCTATTATTGACTTTTTAATGGGGAAACAAATAAACATCTTGACATTGCCAAAGAGAGAGCTTATCCATCAAAGAAAAGAACTCATGTTAAATGCAATTTGGTTAAAACACTATGACTACAGACTGCATATGATCACATGAGATGTAAAAGTTAAAACTGAATCCTAACCCTCCAGAACACTTCAAACTCACATGATTATTACAACTCAAATAAAACATTAAAACTCGAAAGCCCTCAACCTATGCCAAGTTGGCCAACAGGCCTATATATTCTTGAAAAGGTATCAATATATGTACATATATAATGTTCAGGTGAAGGGTGATAAATACCAGACCAACAGACCTATTTTTCTTAAACTTCTTTTTTATCTTCCTTTCTTCCTCTTCCTCTTTTTGCTCCTAGTCTACAAAGTTCAATGCAACAGGGAATACTGCTTTTGAGCTTCCACACGCTAACACAAAAGAGTATAAAATATCCCTACTAGCAGATATGCTCCCCCATGTAGTTGCGATAATGTTTCTACCAAAGAGAGCTGCAAAAATGATTCTCCATCGTATTATGCATCATTTCTTTGCAAAAAGGAACCATTACCTGCCCATTATCATATTCACAACAAGTTTCATTTTAGCTCCATTTCCAACCTGCCCCAAGTAGAAAGACTTCTTTCCAATGACATTAAAAGCTGGAAGCACTTCCTCATACAATGCCTACATTTATAAATGAGTAAGAAGCTGCAGCAATGTAGAGATAAACAAATCTGTAACTCACACCAAGAATTAAACATACAAGGAGGCCTATTCCCAAATTAAACTATAGTTATCAATATTTGGATTTAACACAGAACAGATGACATAATTATATGCAGTCTATAAAGCTTTCTCACTTAATGAAAAGGAATCAAATGGAAGTAATCATTAAAAAACAATCTCAATGCTCCAAATTCTGCAGCTCTCTGGCCACAGGCAAAGGAACTGGGATAGTCTTACAGGAGATAATTTTTATTTTTCACATTACTTCATCCTTTTTCTCTTTTGCGCCTTAATTTCTTTTCTTTAAATTGAAGAAGCCTATAAAACTTTAAGGTGTTTCTTGTGAGTCAATTTAATCATATAGCCCAAGTTGCATGCTTACTTGTATTTTGAAGGTAGGGGGTGTTAGCTATAATCAAATAAACAAAGCCCAAGTCCTGAACTACTACAAGTAGTAAGTAGTAACTTTATACATTCCAGGACTCTAAGTAAAGCTTTAACATAGTCTTCTATGGATTCCAAGAAAAACTATGCTTTACTTTTTGAGCAGCAACACAGTTTTTTTCTTCTTCTTTTTCTCAAAAAAGAATCTTTTATTGATAAAAATAAAAATAATAAAAAAATAAAATAAATTAACACACATACACACATTCAGGAAGCACAACTTGAAAGAAACAAAAGAAAAAGGAAACAATTAGCGGCCACAGGTCGCCAGCTTCAGACAAGTAGCTCCCTGCAGCTTCCCAAATGGTTAATGGTCCTTTGAGTATTATTGTTAAATTTTTTTATGTTGGCGCCAAAGTGCCAGATTGAGCACATTTCAGGTACAGTTTATGATAAAACCTCCAAAAAACGGTAACCTTCTTTGTGCATGTGTGTGTGTGTCAACAAATGTTTCTACAAGAACATCAAATCTGTGTTGTCATAATTGAAGCCAAACAAGTTTTCCCATTAAAAAGAGGGGGGGGGGGGGGAAGGTAAAGGCCTTACGGCCCAATTACATGTAGCTGGGAGTATAAAGGGTTTCCCTATATAATGCAATGGAGCTGAAACCATGTAATGTAACCAATAAAACTACAAGTTGTCCATCTGTATGACAGTTACCTGCTCCCCAGCTGCAAGTATAACCAGTTGACCATCTTCTGCGGGCTTTTTGCTACCTGAAACAGGCGCTTCAAGGAAGTAACCACCTTTTTTTGTAATCGCCTGTACATCATTGGTAGAAACCAAACTGATATGTAAAAAGTATTTCTCTGATCATACCTTTTCCTATTAAGTTATTCGGTTAACAAGCCACAGCATGATTCAAGAAGGTATATACAAAGGAAACTGCATCGGAACACTACAGTCATATATAAAGTATTACTATTTTGATGTTGCTTGAGAGAGTGTGTTGCCTTCTTCAAATGCCACTGATTAAGTACTTTAATGCGTTTCTTTTCAATTTCAGTATATGCAAACAACATTCCATAAGTGGGAAATTTACAAGAGATGAAAGCTAATGCAAGAGTTAACAACTCTAACCTTTCTTTCTGGCATGCTCACACCCTAATCCTACTGCTTACCCCAAGGTCGGTAAGAAAACTAGTAAAGAAACTTAGAGAATGCATCACACTCTCTTTTAACTCTAGAAATATAATTGAGAGATAGCATTCTTGTTCTTCAATTCTTTGCCAAAACCAAACTAGTAATTCTTGGTTTTCGTCATCTTATAACATTTACTTCATCAAGTTTAACTTCATTCATGCATTTAAATTTAATAAATACTGTTGCCTATAAAACTTGGTAGCCCAATACTTATTCCCCAACAACTTCATGACCTTGCACAATTGTTAGAGATGTACCTTCCTACACCTCTAAATCATCAAATACAAAACATATCTGCTGATTCAAACTAATCCTGCATCAGTCAACAACTACAGATAAGAAACATTTTTCATGTGAATTAAGTATAAGATTCATTTCTCATGAAAATTCTAGCATGGTAGACAAGCAATTTTTTATAGGTATTTCATGATTTGAGACAATTATCTGGGAATAATGATCACTACTTCCTCATACAACTTCAAACCTCAACATGGATTTTTTGGCTAACAAATTCTACTAAAGACATAAATAAAAGCATCTTAGTTCTGTTCTCTGGCAACAGTGTGAAGTGAAATTCTATTTTGTCTACCTTTTTTTACTAGAATACGTATAAATCTATTATTTTTTTGGCAGTAATAGGCCAGTAAAGCACCTACATCTAACATACTTTTGGTTTACAAGCTCACATAAGCATTTTTAAACATTCTTACAACATAGATAAAAAAAAAATATGGATATCTGTTTTAGACTTCTGTCCCAATAATGTGTAACTTATATGTAATATATTATTTTTCAGAAAATTTACACATTGACAAAAAAAAGGTGAAGATTGGAGAGAGAAAGATAGAAAAAATTTTGGCTAGGCATTGCCCACTAGCCAAATATAGGCAGGATAAAGAACGTACTAACCAATACTAAGATACCATAAATTGAAATCTGAAACAATCTGATAAATGCAATATTTGTAGCAGAAAAGAAACAGAGGAAGAGAAATAGGATTGGTATGTAACTCAAACCTCACTAATCTTTGAAGAAGTACCAGCATCAACTGTAGACATGTCAATGTAACCTTTTCCACCAGAAATATGCTCTACAATGCCATCCTTTCCAAAAACAACCTAAGGAGTTTGCATTTTGATAAGTAAAATCTAGTCAATGAAGTGTCAAAATACCAAAGTGAAAAATACAAACCGCAAGGGCAGCTGAAGGATCAGATAACATTGTAAAGGTAAACTTGCACTTGTTAACTACTGCTGCGGGGGAATCTGCGACAGAGGCACCATGCTCCACTAGTTCATCGCACTGCAATTGAAATGTTTGTTGGAATATGTGACAGAGGTTAGTCTAGCTCATGCTCTACTGACCATGTAGCGTTTTTGGTTAAGAAAACAGATCAACATTGAGCTCTCAGTGGACCAAAAAGATCAGAAATATAAATGACAACTAAGATTGGAGTTAGATTACAGGTTTTGCGATGAGTTTTTGTGTTAAATTACTCTATTTTGAAAAGCTTAGATATTAATTCACAAATTTTAATCCCTCAGAGAATTGGTTGATTGGTCTTTGGTTGAACAATTTTCAGCATTTAAAGGTATTGACTCGGTGCAATCTACATGATAAAGGTATTGACTCACCATTTAAAACAAGAAGACTACGGGTATGCACATACAACATAGACACTACAGGTGCCTTAGTTTTATATGAGACAACCTTAAGATAATACCAGGAATTATGTGATAAACTTTTGATTTACTTGGTAGACTAGAGGACAGAAACACAGAAAAACGGACAGAAGCACTAAAGTAGGACTGAAATCGCAGAAACATTGTGCAGTATCATCAACGCTATCATTTTTAAAATATGGAAGAACAAATCGCTCAATGATCCTGACATTTAAAATCACCAAATATTCCGAGCACAAGAGTTGATAGTACCTTAGAGAGGGTCCTGTTCCAAACAGTAACTTTGAAGCCATGGCGGAGAAGATTCAAGGCTATGGCTTTTCCCATTATTCCCAGCCCCAGGAAGCCAACCTCCATCTTCTCTGTCTCTTTTACCAAATTCTAACACCAAAATTCTATAACACAAACGTATAAACTCTATCATCCACTAAAATATACAAACATTAAATGAGCAACTCTTCCGATAGTTACAAGAAAAGAATTGCCACCGATTATCCGAGACGCCGGCAGCAGTTTGCTCCTGTCGTTTTGTGAGAGGATTGATGCGTTCTACTTCAATTATTCTCAGAGCTTTGTCCTCCTCACATCCCACCAATTTGGAGCCCAGCCCACTTGCTGTCCTCCACGTTGGTCTGTTTCTACATTTCTTCTTTTTTTTCTTTTTTTTTTTCTTTTTAATTTGAACGATACGCATCTCCTCTTTTATTTTTTTTCTTTTTAATTTGAACGATACGCATCTCATAACTCGGATCTTTCATATTTGTGTGGGTGTTTAACCCATAGGTCATAAGACCAAAATCTCGTCGTGCTTTTATTTGTCAATGTTTGAAATGATCCGACTATAAGAGCTCACTAGTCGACATTCTAGTAATTCTACACCTAAGTATACCATCACGGCACCTCCTTCAAAATTAAAATAGAAATATGTTGTAGAGAAACTGAAATTGAGAGAATTTGTTGTGTATTATCATTAATAATAGGGGCCTCTTTATATAGAGGGTTACAATGCATAGAGTTAGAATCATACAAGGAAAAAGAATCTCTAGATTCTTCTAATTGAACCCTATTACCACTAGGTCAAGTAATATAAAGTTTGGATTAAACACAAATAGAGATATCCTTAAACACTCCCCCTTGTGTTGTCCAAACACGGTGCTTCTCTCGTTGCCTCGTTAAAAACCTTACCAAGTAACAAAAACAATCTCAGTCGAAGGGAAAAAAGAGCACAACACACCCTTCACGTTTCGAGGTAAACATGTAGACATCTCCCCCTGATGTCTGCGTCTCCCCTTGATGACTCCGATCATGGGGATTCAGATAATTTCCGCAAACGATGCTACCAACATGTTTCTCGAAAGTGGAATTTAGGCAATGACTTAGTGAGCAAGTCCGCCACACTGTCCTCAGATCGAACTTAGTTCAGTTTGATCTCGAGGAGAGTCTGTTGTTGTTGATTATGCTTGGTGTTGTCGCTTTTGATGTAGCCTTGCCTCATTTGTTCAAAACAAGCAGCATTATCCTAAACGCTCATAGGCTCATCTGTGGTAGACTTCAAACCACAATTGTTCGAACATGCGTAATTATGGATCCAATCCATATACATTCATGAACACTTTGTGAAGAGCAATGATCTCTGCATTGTTCGAAGATATAGCGACTAGGGTCTATTCTGTAGACCTCCAAGATGTCACGGTCTTTTCCCATGGTGAACACTTAACCGGATTGGGAATGACCTTTGTGTGGGTCAGAGAGAAACCCAACATCAGCAAAACCTTCCAAAACACATGTCGTTTTGGGATGGGGATAGTGGACGAAGGCCAGTGTTGGCGGCGTTCCTAGTGTGTGATGGGTCCGAATCCATCATCTCAAGTATTGAAAGATATTTTTTACACCAATCCAATGGCGTCGCGTTGGCGCAGAGCTATATCTAGCTAACAACATATGAGATGTCCGGTCTTGTGCATTGGGATAAGTACAATAATGCACCTATTGTACTAAGTAAGGCAGTTCTGCCTCTAGCACATCTTCGTCATCATCCTTTCGACGAAGATGATCATTTTCAGGATCAAGACTATAGACGATCATGGGGGTGCTTGAAGGCTTGACCTTGTCAAAATGCCTAAGCATCTATCGACACGATGCTCAAGTTCCAAACCGAGACATAATCGTGTTCTCCCAAAATCCTTCATCTCAAACTCGGATTTCAAGTGTTCAGCGGTTTCCCTTAACTCTTTAAGGTCTTCTAATGAAGATCATGTCCAACATGACCCGCGATGGAATCCGAAACTTGTTATGGAAGCGTGTGACCATATCCCTTTCCAATCAAGTAGTCACTTTAATGAGCGTTTCAACCTTATTGTAAATGCGCTCCATGGTTTAGAGCCACTTGACTTGGGTAAATGAAGTTCACCATGAACCTTCATGTATATTCCATATCTAGATCCCTATAGAGATACGTAGTGACCACATTTGTAAGCTGCATGTTCAGTTATTCGAAAACTACCAAACTGATAGGGTAGTGGAGTGCAATGACATCCATTACGAGAGAATATGTCTCATCGTAGTCGATTTCAGGGCGTTTTGTCAGAAGCCTTGCGCCATAAGGCGAGATTACCATCTCTTTTTCTCACTACGCTTTCTAACGAAGACCCATTATGTCACGCCCCGAATTTTGAATAACAAATTCAAAATCCGAAACATGAATAATAACCAATACAAATAACGTCCTGAATTTTATTCTTAACCAGCGTCTCACAAAACATAAAACAAACCTCGCAGCAAACTATCTCTCGAGTCAAATAATATAAAACCACCATAAATAAAAGTTACGCTCAAAGGAGTCTATAAAACACACCAAAATAGACTAAGTGTTGATGTCAACCCCGCAGCCCTACTCAACTCGCTCTCCACCTTGATTAACCTGACATGCAGGATTATCCGCTACACTGTTTGAATAGTGTACCGGGATTGCAACAACACAAAACCCGGTAAGCTTTTTGCAAAGCTCGTGAGTAAATAAGAATGAACGGTTGATTTGTTAAATCATAAGTCCTTTAATAACAATAACTCAAGTAAACATCCAACAATCTCAACATCCACAAGGAAATATCAATCCAACACACAGGAAACAACATGGAACACATTTCCACAATCACCAAATCACAACTCTCGCCACTTTGGCACCTAATCACAACTATCGCCACTTTGGCACCTAATCACAACTATCGCCACTTTGGCACCACGTTAGAGCTCTAACCGCCTCGTTACCTCTGACACCTTGGCCTAGGGTCAAGTAACGGCACACCCAGGTTAACTCAGTAACCCGCGAACTTTGGACTATTTCATGTCCTCAGAACAATATATCCCTGTTATTATTTAACGGTCGAACTTTGGACCTCCTTGTCCTCAGAACACATACACTCCGGTTATCATTAACCAAAGATCCTTGGACCATTCGATCCTCGGAATCCTACATTCTCTACCTTCTAATCAACTCACAAGATCGTCATGAAAATCACAACATTTATCAATAATCAAGTTATCACAAATCCACACACACCTCAATGTCACACCATTCCATATATAATCATGTAAATATATATATATATATACACACACGTAATCACCCACTCAGGAATGACCACTAATACCAACTGTAGTTCACACAAGAAAATCGGGAAATTCATTTTGTATAATTAAATCATTTTACTTACCTATGGACTGTAGTTGATCAAGTCCATATGATTTAAAACAAATATTTATTCCATAAATATTTTCACACGATTACTACATAAAATAAAGAAATTAAAAGTACTCGGTTCGTAATATGAACCACGTGAGGTTTACTCACCTCTAAACTCCCGCTGCGTCTTCTTATAGCTCAAAAATACGATTCACAATCGTCCGCTAACAAATCCGTCAAACACCTAATCAAAACGATAATTAACTTAATGCACAATTCAAGAAATGCACTTATACGAAGATCCAATGGTTGGATCTTCACCCGTGACCACCCAAAGTGATCGGGACAGTTCTACGATTATCATAACAAAACTACAAGTCGATCGGACGGCCTGATCCTCACGGATCACAAACCGAACGATCAAAATCGATCGAAATTGTAAAAATCATAACTTAATCATATGATCTCCAAAATTCACATGCTTTATATCAAAATGATCGTATAAACATGTAGAACATAAAAATGGGCAGAAACTGCCCTTGGGACCCCCGAAAGTGGCCAGAAAAGGCTGCCGGAGTTAGGGACAGATCCACTGCCGACCACCGCCTATGGTGTCGGGGCCGAGCTTTTCCTCTTCAGTTAATCATTTTGAGCAACTTCCACAACTAGCTCGAAGTCAGAAAATGAACGGAAGTGGTCGAAAATTACCTCAACAGTCCGGTTTGGCCGGAAATTTTCCAGAAACCGGCGATCTCCAGTTCTATGTAAAAACTTCCACCACACGCCTCGATCCCTTCTGGATACTTTTTCAGAAACTCAAGGCGAGTTCACCAGGCCAAGAATCACAAGGAATAGTGGTCGGTAACTCGAGATATCTGGATCGAAAGGTTGTTTTTCGGTCTAGAAGGGTTGAGCTCCGACAAAAGTGAAATCGATCTACCCAGGTTTGGTCCTTCTTGGTGCTTGTTCAGGAAGTTGAGGCGAGTCTAATGAGCCAAAAATCAAGAGAATTGGTGGCCTGTAGCTCGAGATATCGAGATCGACCCGAAATCGACTCAAAACGGAGCCAAGTCCGCCGCCGCCGCTTTCGGCAGTGTTGCGTGCAAAGCTGCCACCGGTAGCTGGACAAGGTCGAGGCGAAGCTAAAGGAAGTGGTTTGGTGGCCGGTAGCTCGAGTTATCAAGCTTGGAACCAAATCGGGGTTAAACCGGACGGAGCTTCCCGCCGCCGTTTCCCACCTTGCCGAGGCGCAAGGCTGCCTCCGGCAGTTGCACAAGGTCAAGGTGGAGCTGTAGGAAGTGGTCTGACGTCGAGGGGTGGCTTGAGAAGGGAGAGATCTATCGGAGAGCTTGTGCTCTGTTTTCGGCTCGGCTCGGGAGAGAGAGAGTGGTGCGGCTGCCAAAAAAGGAAACCCTAGCTATTTTTGGAAATTTCCAAAAATAGTTAGGTATACCCAAAATGGAAACTTTTCCAAATGCTAAAACTTCTTCATACGAACTCCGATTATTGTGTTCCGCATACGCACGAACTCGTATCGATGGGCTCTACAACTTTCGTGAAGGAAGCTTTTCCAAATTCCGTACGTACAAAAAGTCGATTTTTGTGACCCCCCTACATAATGTTCGTTTCGAAAATAAAATCATTTGAAACCAAATTCCTCATACAACGACATACGAAACATGCCCACAATTCATATTTCATATAACTGAACAAATATCGAATTACGAAATATTTAAATGAGAATTTCGGGTCTTCACACATTAGTCAACAGTTTTATGTTAGGAGGTGTTGGCATCTCTAGCTCGAAAACCTTCCTCATCGTTAGAGAATCCATCTTAATCTGGATTGCATCTTTCCATTTAGGCCAAATTTCTCTACGTTGACATTCATTAATCAACGGAGTGTGGTTCGATATCATCTGACTCAACAAACTCATGTACAACGAAATGCGCAACTACATCATCAATTATGATGGAGTTTCTATCCCACGTCTCATGTACACTAGTGTAAGTTTCATAGAGCTCTATATTATCGGGAATAGGTTCTGACGTTGAGGCATCCCCCAATGATAACCATAACCTGGAAGATACTCATGAGACGGATTTTGAGTGTTGATGATAAAAGGATTGGAGTGTGCCAAAGTATCCTTCGAACCTACGGGCCTCCCACGCATCCTGGCTGGGGCGATGGCCTGTAATGCCAGAGTGCCACTCTCTTTGGTGTTGGCGCCATGCTTACTTCCATGTAGGGTGGCTCTACGTCCTCTCGTTGGGACGTCCTTCCATGCAGGTTTGTTTGCAACATATTTGTGTGATCTCGTCACTTTAACAGGGATCGAGATGAGACATAGTGGGGACAAGCCACGACAATTCCTGTTGTTCCTGCTGAACATCCGTGTTCTTATCTCCCCCTAACGATGGGAAGACTGTCTCATCAAAGTGACAACCAGCAAATCTAGCGGTAAGGAGATCGCCTTGCAAGGGCATTAAGTGGCGGACGATTATTGGAGTCTCAAATCCAACTGAGTGGCCCATTCGTTTGTAAGGACCTATCATAGTGCGTTGTGGCGGCACAATGGGTACATAAATGGCTCACTCAAATGTGTGTAAGTACAAAATACGTGTACCCAGTCACTAGCTGTAATGCAGAGGTACATTGAGTGGTGGTAGGTCGTAGACGAATTAGCATAACTGCATGCTATATTGCATCACCCCAAGCGGATGTAAGAAGATTGGTGCGCATTACCAATGTTCGGACTACCATCGTAGTCCTTTCCGCGAGACCAATTGGGTGTGTACATGGGAATGTGATGTCCAACATCAAGCCCATTGCAATATCCATCGAAAGTCTTTCGATGTAAACTCTCTAGCATAGTCAAATCCAATTGACTGAATAGGATGATCTGGGGAGTGAGCCCGTTGTCATATGATATGTGCTAGGAGTGTAGCATAAGCAGCATTTATAGGTGGACAATGGCACAACACGTGACCGGCGTGTTTGCGTGTCAACCAACATCATGAAATATTTAAGCGTCCGCAAGTTGGTTGAATCAATCCACAAAATCCCTACGGATTCTTTGTAAGAACAGAATGAGTATTGTCATATCCTTTGCATAAGACGGTCTCAGTCCTAATTTCCCTAAGGAACGGGCTTAGTAAAACGAGCGAGAGGCCTTAGAAGCAACCATTGAGTAATTTGGTTAGGCATGAGCGTCTGAAACGCTATGTGAAGCAAGTTGGTGATTGCAATATCACCTGGGGCGCCATCACCATGATGGACGCTATCCATGGCGTGATGGATATGGACTGCGCCAGCCCTAGGCTGGTGGTGGACGGAGGCGGTGCCCTAGGCAGCTGTGTCGGTCACACTTAGTCTAGAAATCAACTTTTGATTCATGCTTCGTTTCGCTCGAAAGAAATGATGTCCATGTGAAGTCTTTTGTAGACGGATCATCATATCATGACTAGGATGATCTATCCTGTCGTGACAAAGCCAATATGTGTCTAAATCCAAGAGATCTTCTGTCATAACTTTATTGGATTAATAGCTCGAATAGTGACATAGAATCCACTAGAGAGACACATAAACTTCTCTAAGATGTGCCTTTGTTAGCAATCGTTAGAGGTAATGCAAAGGAACTCATTTCCATTCTCTACATGCATTTTCACATGGAATTTGTTGGCTATTCATAGGGTATGATTTGCCCTAAGAGCGTAGAGAGTTTCTGTGACAACTGTAATCAAGGTGGAACTTGGGCTATTCCATGTCCTTGAATTAATATTGATGGCCCAGCCATCGTAGTCACAAAGTAATATGCTCAGAATCAAAATTGAGTCATAATAAAAAGAACTCGAAATTTTATTCATAAGCCAACGGAGTACATCATTGTTTCTTTGATCAAAGAAAATCTAATCCAATAAAAAGTAATATGGCAATCGCCTACATCTTTTGGAAAATAAAAAGACTTAATCATAATCGCTAGTTTCTGAGTCTTGATCCTTGTAGTCTTCCACCCTTAGATCTAGATTGCCATCTTGATCTTCTTGTTCCATGTAATTTGCTTCTCTTGCTTCACGATTCTGGGGTGCTGTACATGTTTTGGCCCAATGTTTAGTTAATCCACATCGAAAACAAACATCATTATGGTCAGGCTCCCTTGATCGAGGCGCGATTTGGACGACCTATGCTCTTGGTGGCGTTACCACCATGGTCGGAGGCTCCGCCTCTCTCTCTCTTCACACGTTGACCTCCACGGTTCCATGCACGCCTTTCTTGGCAATTTCCTTCCTCTTTAGGGCGAACATATGGACCAGAATGTCCAGAATTGTCCCTACTCTTAGGGTTTCGCTCCTTGTGGCCTCCATTGGGGGCGCGACTATAGTTAGACTCCGGAATAGGCTTAGTTCCCACGGGTCTAGCATTATAGTTCTTCACAAGAATATTGTCGTGCTTTTCAGCTGCGTTCATGGCGCCAATGAGCTCATGAAACCTTGTGATACGTCCTGCATTTACATCAATCCGATAATTCTTTGAAATCATCAGTGCAGAGACGGGGAAGGTAGAAAGAGTCTTCTCGATCAACATCGTATCAGTTATGGCTTGGCCACAAAACTCCATCAGAGACTTGATACGAAGAGCTTCCGAGTTATAATCAAGCACAGACTTGAAATCACAAAAGCGGAGGCTATGCCATTGCACTTTTAAATCAGGAAGCAGGGAGTCACGAACGTTGCCAAATCGCTGCTCAAGTTCTACCCATAGCTTTCTTGGGTCTTCCTCATTGAGGTAATCATTTTGGAGTGCGTCATTCATGTGCCTTGTCATGAGAATTATGGATTTAGCTTGTTTTGCTTCAAAAGCAGTAGCTTGCTCAATGGAGAGCACGTTCTGACTAGGCTCTTGGATGGCTTCCAGAAGTCCATCAGCCTTAAGATGTTGGCGCACATCTCGGACCCACCTATGGTATCCTGCGCCAGTTGTCTCTAGTGGAACAAAGTTCAACTTGTTCAGGTAACTCATCCTGAAAAACAACACAAGATTAGGGTTAGTTTCGGAGCGAAAAAGGCTACCACGAAAAACTAAATTTCTGAGCGTAGTCGCTTCCAAGAAATTAGGAATTTTCTGAGCGTAGTCGCTTCCAAGAAAATCCGATTCCAAGAAGGGCTTTGGGTTAGATCAAAACAACAATGTATGTGGTCGATCGTTTTCTTCTCAACAAACTCTAAGTTTGGAGGACTCTACAAGCTCCAAGCTTGGAGTGAGCACGAACCCCCCACAGTTTGGCTTTTGGTCTCCCCTATGTAGAGAAAGGGGGGTAGAAGAAGGGATGTTGGAAGTCCCCGAGAAAAGAAGAAGAAATTAAAAAAAACTACAAAAACGGGAACTTTTAGAAAAAAAATTACCTTAAAAATGGCCAGAAAACTTGACCGAAAAGTTGGCTGGAAAAAAGTCGCCGGAAAAGTCATTGGAAAAGTGTTGACCGGCGTTGACCGGGGGTGCTGACGTAGCGCCCGGTGCTGACGTGGCAGTCTGGATGATGACGTGGCAGCTGACTGGACGCCTATGTGTATGCTGACGTGGCAGGGGATTCTGCAGCTTGGCGCTTAGCGGCTCGGTGGCTCGTCTGTTTCACTTGGGCTTCGCTGGGGCCTGCTACACGTGGGCTGGACTTGGGCTTCAGCAGTTTGGGCTTGGGCTGCACAGGTTTCTTTTTTTTTTTTTTTTCCTTTTCTGCCTGTTCAGATGAGCTTGACGCCGGTGGCCGGTTCGGTTGAATTTTGGCCTGTTCCGGTGGTGATTTTTCAGATTCCGGATTCTGGGGACGAGGTGCAGCTACTGTCAAAAGGTAGCTGTGAAGGGTGGACGGGAAGATGGCGAACCGCACAGGAGATCTTTGGATTTTTCTTGGGAGGCCGGTTTGAACACTTCCGGTGGCCCGTTCAGGTTGATTCCGGCCGGTTTTGGGGGTGGTGCCACCGGTTCTAGGTTCCTGGGATTGAGAGCTTCAAGGTAGGCGGCGGTGGTTTCTGATATTTGAACATTACGAATTTAGGGTTTTAGGGTTAGAGCTCGTGCTGATAATGTGCTGTAGAGAAACTAAAATTGAGAGAATTTGCTGTGTATTATCATTGATAATAGGGGCCTCTTTATATAGAGGATTACAATGCATAGAGTTAGAATCATACAAGGAAAGAGAATCTCTAGATTCTTCTAATTGAACCCTACCACCACTAGGTCAAGTAACCTAGAGTTTGGATTAAACACAAATAGAGATATCCTTAAACAAAATAATAAATAATTGTTAAAGTAAAACCCTAATTTGTGTTTGGACCAAACTCTAAGTTATTTGACCTGGTAATAGGGTTTAATTAGAAGAATCTAGAGATTATCTTTCCTTGTATGATTCAGACTCTATGCATTGTAATCCTCTATATAAAGAGACCCCTATTATCAATGAGAACACACAACAATTTTCTCTCAATTTCTGATTCTCTAAAACACATTATCAGCACGAAGCCCTAACCCTGAAACAACTAGCCAAACCCTGATTCAAGAAGCTAAAAACCTTGAATCCGAATACAAAATGTTGAAGCCTTTTCTGCCTCCACCTCACACCTTGAAGCATTCGATCCCAAGAGTCCAGAACCGGCGGCGCCACCCCAAGAACCAGCCGAAAACATACCGAATCGGCCACCAGAAGCTCCATACAACCCTCAGCAAATATTCCACCTGTTCACCATCTTCCAGCCATCCAATTTCAACCAAATTGTGTCACCAGATACCTCTCGATCAGAAGATTCAGGAACAGGAAGAAAAAGCACAAAAACTAGCCTAAAAGTGAGTGAACAGGAAGACTGAATCTTCCTGCAGAAGGAAAAGAAAAGAAAAAAAAAGGATTAAATACTTGTTACTTCTCAAACTTTTGCGCTGAAAAACAGTTTAGTCCCTCACCTTTTAAATTAAACTAGATAGTCCTTATTCTCTCTAATTCTCACACAACAGGTCCTCAACAGACCTAAATTGACTATTATACCCTCATTCATCTTTTTTTCATTTTTTTATAATTGTTCTATGTCTTTTTTAATTTTCTTTTCTTTTTTATTTCTTCTTCTTCTTCTTCTCCTCCTCCTCTCTGTCTCTCTATACCAAGCCACCCTCTGCAACCTCTGCACCTCCTGCGTCTTCCGCCTCCACCTAGCCAGATTCTCCCCTATCTACTTCCTCTTCCAGGACCTCCAGCAACAAAATAGCTACAAACCCAAAAAGAACAACTAGAATCCATCGAACACATCAAACAAAACTTCAAACTTTCAAATTCACATGATTACATAAACAATTATGAGACCCTAAAACCCAGATCCTTGAATCGAAACCAAGATCCAATCACGAAAGCAATGTAAATTTCCCAGATCAAAATAATTGATAATTGAAATACGAAATTGATGGTTGCATGCCATAGACAAGAAACTTGTCCATCTCCAAAGCCGTTGCCATCTCACTCTGGATCATACCCAAAACCCAAGTAATCAAACAAACAATTTGAGCCTTTGCCATCTCACTCTGGATCATACCCAAAACCCAAACAATCAAACAAACAATTTGAACCAGATTGAATGTTCATCACAGTGAGAGGTTGAGGGAGAGAGAAAGAGAGACCGTGGTCTGGTCCTCTGCTGTGCTCATGGAGATCTTTGGCTTTGAAAAAGCAAAGGGAGAAGAGATTTGGATTGCTGGGAAAAGAGAAGAAAGGTCGCGGCTCGGAGACTTGAACTTGCGGCTGCTATCTTACTCGGGGATTTGGATTGCTTGGAAGAGACTTGCAGCGGCGGCGGAGGAGGACGAAGAGACTTGAAGGCTGGGTTCGAATGTTCGACTAAGGGATTGAATTTGAAATCTGGAAGGGGATTGAATCATTTGAATGGGATTGAAGGTTGGGTATGAGTGTTCGACAAAGGGATTGATTCGATTGAATTTGAAATCTGGAAATCTAGGGTTCTGTTATTCGAAGCTAGAGTAGAGTGGATCGGGGACAATTGAGAAAATTAGCAAAAGTGAAAAACGATACCGTATATGAGGATTTTTCGATCTTGAATCCTGGAGTAGAGCTCGGTCCTGGTTGGAAATGGGATCGGAGCTGGAATTGGGGAGAGAGAGAGAGAGAGAAGCAAAAAAAAAAAAAATTAAAAAATGATTAAAAATAAAAAGATAAAAAAGAGAAAAAGAAAAGAGAGAAATAATAAAAAAGAGGAAGTGAGGGGTATTATAGTCATTTTATACATATTTTGGACATGTTGTGTGAGAATTAGAGAGAATAAGGACTATTTAGTTTAATTTAAAAGGTGAGGGACTAAACTGTTTTTCAGGCAAAAGTTTCAGGAGTAACAAGTATTTAATCCAAAAAAAAATAAGGAAAAGAAGCCCAAGCCCAAGGCAAACGTGCACAACCACATCAGCACCAGACACCACAGCCACGTCAGCAGAACAGTCAGCCGCCACGTCAGCTCAACAGTCAACATCGGTCAACTCTCGTTTACTTGAAACAGTCAACTTTCCAACGACTTTTTCGGCCGCAGTCCAGCGACTTTTCGGCGACTTTTCGGGCACTTTTCAGGCGACTTTTTCCGGCCAAAATTTCCGGCGACCTATTTCAAGGTATTTTTTACTAAACGTTCCCCTTTTTTTAGAGTTTTTAATTCAATATCTCTTCTTTTTCGAGGACTTGCAATCTCCCTTCTTCTACCCCACTCCGAGCTTGGAGCTTGTAGAGTCCTCCAAACTTAGAGTTTCTTGAGATAAAATGATCGACTGCAAACATCATTGTTTTGATCTAATCCAACCCCTCTTGGAATAGAATTTCTTGGAAGCGACTACGCTCGGAAATTCCTAATTTCTTGAAAGTGACTACGCTCAGAAATTTTATTTTTTTCATGGTAGCCTTTTTCGCTCCGAAACTAACCCTAATCTCTTGTTCTCTTTCAGGATGAGTAACCTGAACAAATTGGACTTTTCTCTAATGGGAACAACTGGCTCTGAATATCACAGGTGGGTTCGTGATGTCCGCCAGCATCTCAAGGCCGATGGAATCCTAGATACGATTCTCGAGCCTAGCCATAACGTGTTAACTATTGAGCAAGCTCAAGATTTAGAAGCAAATAGAGCAGCCTTAGAGGCAAATAAGGCGAAAGTCATCATCCTAATGACTCCTCATATTGATGATTCGCTCCAGTATGAGTGTATGAATGAAGAAGACCCCAAGAAGGCTGTGGGTCTCACTCGAAGAAAGATTTGGCAACGTTCGTGACTTCTTGCTTCTTGACCTAGAAGTGAGATGGCATAGCCTCCACTTCTGTGATTTCAAGTCAGTTCTTGACTACAACTCGGAAGCACTTCACATTAAATCCTTAATGGAATTCTGTGGTAAAGAGATCACAAATGGGATGTTGATTGAGAAGACTCTCTCTACCTTCCAGGTCTCTACATTGATGGTTGCTAAGAACTATCAAATTGATGTTACTGCAGGACGGATCACAAGGTTTCATGAGCTCATTGGAGCTATGAATGTTACTGAAAAGCATGACAACATCCTTGTAAAGAACTATAATTTGAGATCCGTGGAAATAGAGCATATTCTGGAATCCAATTATAGTCGTCCCCCTATGAGAAGGCGCCAAGAGCGAAACCCTAACCTTAGGGATACTTCTGGACTTTCTGGTCCATATAATCGCTCTACTTGGGAAGGTAATAACCAAAATAAGCGAACACGGAACCGAAAAGGTCAAAGTGGAAAGAGAGAGGGAGGCAACGCCTCTGGCCATGTTAGTGGCGCCACCAACACTAAGAGCCATCTAAATGACACTTTTAAAGCGCCTCAATCAATGAAGTTTGAGAAAAGAGATGTATGTTCTCGATGTGGAGTGTCTGATCATTGGGCACACATTTGTAGAGCTAGTGAAGAACTTGTCACTGCCTACAAAGCATATTGTCAAGCAAGAGAAGCTCACTATATGGAACAAGAAGATCAAGAAGATGATCTAGAGTGAAGGGTTAAAAACTACAAATCTAGCTGGGATCAATAGATCGCCAATTCTGTTTATGTCTTTATTTTTTTCCAAGAGATGTAATAGGCAATTGCCATATATTTTTGTAGTAAATGCCAATGGTTTAGTCTTTCTTCAAAGTAGGCTCACCCAAAGTAAGTGTGATGCCTAGGAAGGTTACGAGATTAGTGGTCCTTAAGCGAGCCTTGCTCCACCGACATCTCTCTACTCACCTGGTCACATTTATTTTGGAATTACCAAAAGAAGTTAGACGACTACCATTGTTTTGCATTAGCTAGCATTTTGGATTAGATTTTCTTTGGTCAAAGAGACAATGATGTAACTCTGTTGGCTTATGAATAAAATTTCGAGTTCTTTCATCATGACTCAATTTTGATTCTGAGCATATTACTTTGTGACTACGATGGCTGGGCCATTGGTATTAATTCAAGGACATGGAATAGCCCAAGTTCCACTTGCCAAATGGCACCTTGATTACTGTCACAAAAACTCTCTATGCTCTTAGGGCAAATTGTACCCTATGAATAGTCAAAGGATTCCATGCGAAAACGCATGTAGAGAACAGAAATGAGATCCTTTGCAATACCTCTAATGATTACGAACAAATGCGCATCTTAGAGATGTTTATGTGTCTCTCAAGTAGACCCTATGTCACTATTCAAACTATTAATCCAATAAAAGTTATGAGAGAAGAGCTCTTGGATTTAGACACATATTGGCTTTGTCACGACAGGATAGATCATCCTAGTCATGATATGATGATCCGTCTACAAAAGACTTCACATGGACATTCTATCTCTCGAGCGAAATGAAGCATGAATCAAAAGTTGATTCCTAGATTAAGTGTGACCGACGCTGCTGCCTAGGGCACAACCTCCGTCCACCACCAGCCTAGGGCTAGCATAGTCCTCATCCATGACTCCATGGATGGAGTCCATCATAGTGATGGCGCCCTAGGTGATGCTGCAATCACCAACTTGCTTCAAATAGTGTTTCAGACGCTCAGCCTAACCAATATTCTCATTAGTTTCTTCTAAATCCTCTCGCTTGTTTTACAATGCCTGTTCCTTAGGTAAACTAGGACTGAGACCGTCCTATGCAAAGGATATGAAAATACTAATTTTGTTCTTACATAGAATCCATGGGGATTCTCTGGACTGATTCAACCAACTAGCGGACATTTAAATATCTCAGGATGTTGGTTGACACGCAAACACGCTGGTCACGTATTGTGCCATTGTCCACTTGTAATGCTATTTATGATACACTCCTAGCACATATCATATGACAACGGGCTCACTCCCCGAATAATCCTATTCAGTCAATTGGATTTGACTATGCTAGTGAGTTTACATTGAAAACTTTCGATGGTTATTGCATTGGGACTGATGTTGGACATCATATTCCATGAGCACAACCAAATGGTCTCGCAGAAAAGACTACGATGGTAGTCCGGACATTGGTAATGCATACCAACCTCCTTATATCCGCTTGGGGTGATGCAATATCGCATGCAGCTATACTAATTAATCTACGACCCACTGCCACTCAATCTACCTCTGCGTTACAGCTAGTGACTGGCTACAAATATCGTACTTACGCATATTTGAGTGTGCCATTTATGTGCCAATTCCGCCGCCACAGAGCTCTATGATGGGTCCGTACAGACGAGCAACTACGTTGGATTTGAGACTCCAACAATCGTCCGCCACTTAATGCCCTTGCAAGGCGATCTCCTTACCGCTTGATTCGTGGGTTGTCACTTTGATGAGACAGTCTTCCCGTCGTTAGGGGGAGATAAGAACACGGATATTCAGCAGGAATGACAAGAATTGTCGTGGCCTGTCCCCACTATGTCTCATCTCAATCCCTACTAAAGTGACGAGATCACATATCTGCTGCAAATATGCCTGCAAGGAAGTACGTCCCTACAAGAGGACGTAGCGCCACCCTACAAGGAGGTAGGCATAGCACCAATGCCAAAGACAGTGGCACTCTGGAATTACAGGCCATGGCCCCAGCTAGGATGCGTGGGAGGCCCGTGTGTTTGAAGGATGCTTTGGCACAGCTTAATCCTTGGATCATCGACACTTAAAATCTGTCTCATGAGTATCTTCCGGGTTATGGTTATAGTTGGGGGACGCCTCAACGTCAGAACCTATTCCTGAGAATATAGAGCTCTATGAAAATTACACTAGTGTACATGAGACGTGGGATAGAAACTCCATCATAATTGATGATGTAGTTGCGCATTTCGTTGCGCATGAGTTTGTTGAGTCTAACGATATTGAACCACGCTATGTTGATGAATGAATACCAACGTAGAGAAATTTGGCCTAAATGGAAAGATGCGATCCAAGTTAAGTTGGATTCTCTAACGAAGATGAGGGTTTTTGAGCCAATGATGCCAACACCTCCTAACATAAAACCTGTTAGCTAATGGGTCTTTGTTAGAAAGCGTAGTGAGAAAAAGAGATGGTAATCTCGCCTTATGACACAAGGCTTCTCACAAAACGCCCTAGAATCGACTACGATGAGACATATTCTCTCGTAATGGATGTCACTGTACTCCAGTACCCTGTTAGTTTGGTAGTTTCTAAATAACTCATCATGCAGCTTACGAATGTGGTCACTACATATCTCTATGGGGATCTAGATACGGAATGTACATGAAAGTTCATGATGAACTTCATTTACCCAAGTCAAGTGGCTCTAGACCACGAAGTGCGTTTTACAAAGATGTTGAAATACTCACTAAGATGACTACTTGATTGGGAAGAGATATGCCCACACATTTCCATAACAAGTTTTGGATTCTATCGTGGTTCATGTTGGACATGATCTTCATTGGAAGCCCTTAAAGAGTTAAGAGAAACCGCTGAACACTAGAAATCTGAGTTTGAGATGAAGGATTTTGGGAGAACATGATTATGTCTCAGTTTGAAACTTGAGCATCGTGTTGATAGATGCTTAGGCATTTTGACAAGGTCAAACCTTCAAGTACCCCCATGATCGTCCATAGTCTTGATCCTGAAAATGATCCTCTTCGTCCAAAGGATGATGGCGAAGATGTGCTAGAGGCGGAAGTGTCTTACATAAGTACAATAGGCGCATTATTGTACTTAGCTAAATGCACAAAACCAGACATCTTGTTTGCAATGAACTTGTTAGCTAGATATAGCTTTGCGCCAACGCGACGCCATTAGATTGGTGTAAAAGATATCTTTCAGTACTTGAGATGTATGATTGATATGGGCTTGTTCTATCCCTACAGAAAGATGATGGATTAGGACCCATCACACACCAGGACGCGTTGCCAACACCGGCCTGCGTCCTCTATCCCCATCCCAAAACGACATGTTTTGGAAGGTGTTGCTGATATTGGGTATCCCTCTGACCCACACAAAGGTCGTTCCCGAACTGTTTAAGTGTTCACCATGGGAAAAGACCGTGATATCTTGGAGATCTACAAAACAGACCTTAGTCGCTATATCTTCGAATCATGCAGAGATTATTGCTCTTCACGAAGTGGTTCATAAATATATATGGATTGGATCCATATTTACGCATGTTCAAAAAATTGTGGTTTGAAGTCTACCTCAGATGAGCCTACACAAATGAACCAAGACTACATCAAAAGCGACCACACCAAGTATAATCAGCGACAACAGACTTTCCTCAAGATCAAAGTGAACTAGGTTCAATTTGAGGACAGTGTGGCAGGCTTGCTCACTAAGTCATTGCCTAAATTTCACTTTCGAGAAACATGTTGGTAGCATCGTTTGTGGAAGTTATCCGAACTCCCATGACCATTGTCATCAGAGGGAGATGCAAACATCAGGGGGAGATGTTTACATGTATGGTCTAGAAATGTGAAGGGTATGTTGTGCTCTTTTTCCCCTTCGACCGAGGTTATTTTTGTCCCACTAGGTTTTTGTTACTCGACAAGGTTTTTAGCGAGGCAACGAGAGAAACACCGCGTTTGGGCAACACAAGAGGGAGTGTTAAAGTAAAACCCTAATTTGTGTTTGGTCCAAACTCTAGGTTACTTGACCTAGTGGTAATAGGGTTTAAATAGAAGAATCTAGATATTATCTTTCCTTATATGATTTAGACTCTCTGCATTGTAATCCTCTATATAAAGAGGCCCCTATTATTAATGAGAACACACATCAATTTTCTCTCAATTTCTGATTTCCTAAAACAATAATAATAAATAAATAAATAAACATAAAACATAGAACATGTTTAAGAGAATCTATATTGAGGAGAATGAATGTGTATTCCATTGATAATTGGATCATCTTTATAGAGGACTACAAGATACAGAATCTGAATTCTACAAGGAAACATAATCTTACAGTGATTGAAATATCTTATAGATATCTATCCTATTACAATTGAACAAGTTACTAGAGTTTGGGTCAGACACATATGCTATGTATCCTTAAATACTCCCCCTTGTGTCACTCAAACGTTGGAGCTCATCTCGTTGCCTCGTCAAAAACCTTGCGGAGTAACAAAAACCCAGTGGGACAAAATAACCTCGGTCGAAGGAGAAAAAGAGTACAATACCCCTTCACGTTTCGAGATCAAACATATATACATCTCCCCTTAATGTTTGCATCTCCCCTTGATGACTACGATCACGAGAGTCGGATAACTTCCGACGGCCGATACTCTTTACATGTTTCTTTTAAGTGGATTTGGGCAATGATTTAATGAATAAGTTTGCCACATTGTCCTCACATCAAACATGGTTTTGCTGGTCAAACAGAAAAACCTTCCAAAACATCATTCATGTTGTAGGACGCCAACTGGTGGAGCCGGCAACGGCGCTCTCGATGATCTGTAGAGATAGAAAAGGGCCATATCTGTCATACTCTTCAAGTATCGAAAGATAGTTTTTACGCTAGTCTGGTGGCGTTATATTGTCATACTCTTCAAGTATCGAAAGATAGTTTTTACGCTAGTCTGGTGGCGTTATATTGGCTCAGAACTATATCTAGCTAACAAGTTCACAACAAATGAGATGTCTGGTCTTGTGCATTGTGTTAAGTACAGTAATGCACCTATTGCACTTAGATGGGGAATGAAAGCTACCTCGAAAACAATATGAATTTTTTAGCGTAATTGCTCTCAAGAAATTTGATTCCAAGAGATCTTGGATTAGATCGAAACAATGATGCAAAAGATTGATCGTAAAAGTCTCAACAAACAGAAGTTTTGAGTGTTTGTACGTAAATCCAAGAGGGAGCAGTTGAGCGGAAGGAAATTGTGACTTGGCTTGTGCTTGATCTTTTCCAATAAACCTGCAGTAAAGGAAATCGTTAGGAGGAAGTCCGGATGGTTCTAGACTTCCTTCTTCCTTCGCTCAAGTTAGACATTGTTGTGGGGAGGAGGGAAGGGAAAGCTATGTTATAAATTGATGAGAGAGTCAGAGTGGGAAGAATAGAACAAATACCTCAAGCCTGAGGTGAGACTTTCTTTATAGGAAAAATTTCAGTTTAGTACCCTGAGGTTTGGGGGTAACATCATGTCAGTCCCTGCCAACAACACCACTGTGCTTTCAATTTCAATCAGCAGTGTCCAAATTTTACTGTTCTGTCCAATTTGAACGTTAACTGTAGGGCTGTCAATTCCGACACGACCCGATAACACGACTCGAAACCCGCACGAAATAAAGCGGGTTGAACCCGCACGATTAGAAAGCAGGTCAGCAGCGGGTCAACCCGCCATGACCCATTTAATAAATGGGTTGGCCGCGGGTCTACCTGTCAACACGAAGTGAACCCATATAACCTGATTATGCTATACTTCTTGAAGTTTTGGACGTTTGGAGTATTTGACCCTACAATTGGACAATTTAAAATATTTTACTTCATTATTATTTGATTTAATTATTTATGAATTATATATAATTATTTATATTCTTCGTCTTGTGGATTCTTTTAGTGAATTTAATCAATTTGGGTCGCAATGTTATTTATCAACACGACATGACCTATTTATTAAATGGGTTAAGCGGGTTGGAAACGGGTAACCCGTTCAATAAATAGGTTGGGTTTGAGTTTGAATTTTCAACACGATTATTAAATGGGTTGGGTTTGGGTTTGTCTCTTGTGACACGACAAATACTTTGACTCTACATGAACCTAACCCGACACGACCCATTGACAGCCCTACGTTAACTTTGATGGAGGGTCCCACTTAAAGGGCTAAATTTGTCATTTCACACAAATTTTCTTCTTTTCTCCTCCTCTCTCTTATCTCCGATGGTTTTTCTTTCTCTCTCTTTTCCTCTCCTCCCTCTCTCTGGGCCGCATGATCCTCTCTCTCTCTCTCTCACCCACGCATTGCCACTGCCTGAAATCATGGCGTCCGGCCATCGATTCTTAAAACTGCCACCACTACTCGAACCACAGCACAAACCTGACCCAAACCCAAAGAGAATCGATGATTGGCACTAGCCCAGCCACCAGTCCTTGCCATCTTGCTTCCTCCAATTCCAGCAACTCCTCTATCTCCACCCACCTCCTCTCCAGTTACCCTCAGATCAACCCATACTCAATCCCAACCCATCTCATGTGACGTCCCGAACCCGAATTTACTAGTTTACAAGTTTTTCGATGGGTAAACGACATTTATATTTACTTTTTGGCTCCGTTTCGACATTTTAGGGGGCCCTAAAAGTTGACTTTTTGTTCGGGTCAAAATTTGGGAAAATGTTCTTCATGGAAGTCGTAGAGGACGTTAAACTGAGCGATGTGGTGCGTAAAAATCGGAGTTCGTATGTGAAAGTTACAAGCGAAATAGTAAAGTTACTGTTCATTGGTAGAAAGTATAAATTTGAATTTTTACTGTTGGGGGCCGGTAACTTTCTTTTCCTCTCTCTCTCCTCCTCCCCGCGTTTTCCTCTCTTCTTCGGCGATCTGCAGCTCCGGCCTTCTCTTCTTTTCCGGCCACCTGGTGGTGCAAGCTTGGTGTCAGTAGACTCGTCTCCTCCTCCTGGACGCGCCTGCGGTGATGAATCGTCGAGTTTTGGCCGGAAAACGGCGAACCAAGGCCGAGAAGTTTACTGTAGCAGTTTGGGATTTCCGTCGATTTCCGGCGATTCCGGCCATCTCCGGCCACCAAATCGGCGTCGAAGGAGCGGTTTTTCCTAAGGATCATGTTGCCCCTAGCCTTGAGCCACGATTTGCAGTGTAGAGGAAGAATCGACGATTGGAAGATTACGGTCACTATTCACAGTTTGAGTTCAAGCTTTTCCTTAATTGTTGAGGTACTTCCGCTCATTTTCTAACTTGGTTACAGTTGAAAGAATTATTGGGTCCGTTGAGTAGGTGCTGCTGCCAAAGTTTGGTGGCCATCGGAGCTGGTGGCGGTGGCGGCGGTGCCGCCACTGTGGGCGGCGGTAGCGGCGGCTAGGGTAGCTTTTTAATTTCAATTTCTGGCTAGTTAAATTCTATAATTATCATAGAGCTTGTATGTGAAGTTTGGTGAATTTTGGAGAAGCTTGGAATTAATTATGAATTTTTGAAGTTTAGGGTTTCGATTATCGAATTACGAGAATCCGACCGTCGGATATCTCTCGGTTCTGCCTTGGAACCTTTAAATTAACGAATTGGTATTAGTGGTATAATTTGGGTTGCATCCAAGGAGAAATGGAGATGTAATTATGAGGAATTGATTTTAGGAATCGTATTAATTTGTCGAATAACTATTCACGAAATATAATTGTGTACAGGGCGATGTACCGAGCTATTGCTCGACGAAGGAACTCGTATGCATGGTCGCCTAAATAGTACTGTGAGTGGACATTTGTTTTTAAATTAATTCCACATGCAGTATTATTATTATTTTCTTCCAATTGAGATTTAATTATGTTTTGAATATTTGAGATTTAGTTTATCGAGATTTAGTTATGGATTACGAGATTAGTATTGAAATTCCTTCCCGAGGGCTTTTAGTAGATTTTTGAGATAGTCATTCATGAGTTATTGAGTTGGGAAATGATTTTCGGTTTTCGGGAAGTGACTGATTCGGAAAAATATTATGAGAATTATTGTTTTCGAATATCAGTTTTTATGAAGATATACGAGTGCGAGGGATTTAGCAAATATTTGAGCATGATTGATTTATCGAGATTTATTGGGTTTTGAATTCCGCACTTATCAGACTTGGGTTAGATGGAGCTTTCTTTCCGAAAGCAATTATTGAATATAGAGTATGTGATTATGCTTTCGAGGATTTATTGAGATATCGAGTTTCTTTCCGAAAAAGAAAACAAGTGATTGAAAGAGGTTATGTTCAGTTCTTGAGGAGGCTATTCAGTTTATTAAGGAGGCCAGTTTTGGCGCATGCGTATCTTACCTAGTTGGCAGTCCCTTCTAGGTAATAGTCTGGTTGGCAGTCCCTTCCAGACTACAGCTCGGTTGGCAGTCCCATCCGATTGGTCACCTGGTTGGCAGTCCCTTCCAGATGACATGAGGTAGCTAGTCGGCAGTCCCGTCTACTACCTGTGGTTAGTCGGCAGTCCCGTCTACTACATGTGGCTAGTTGGTAGTCCCATCTATCCACCGCCTCCTATCCCGGTTGGCAGTCCCTTCCGATGCGTCATCTGGGTGGCAGTCCCTCCTAGATGGCATGAGATGACTAGACAGCAGTCCTTTCTAGTCATCAAACGAGCCTCATGAAAAGGATGTTTTTATAAGGATTGAGGATGAGATTTTAAGAGGTTTCAAGATGTTCTTGTTACGTGATTGAGATTTCAGTAAAGAGGATGATTAAGGGTGAAAACCGGGGCGGGTCCTGTCATCTCCTATTCGGTCATCAAAAGAAACCCATCTCCGATTCCACTCTCTCCGACCTCCAAACCCTCTTCGTCTCCAAGCTTGGCGAGCTCATAAAATACGGCGAGTCCCGACGTAAAAAAGAATCGAGGACCAAGCTAGGTGCCTTAGCATCCCTCTCTCGATCCTCGAAGACCACCCAAAAATCTATCTGGCCATCGACGGGGTCGATGAGGTCGACCCCAATCTGGATTTGGTTAAGGGCCGCAGCGGCGCGTTGTTAAAGGAGAAGATGGTGGAGGTTGCTTTGGAGAAGTTCTTGGTGGTCGCCGACGAGATGAAACTGGAGATAGGCTGGGAGGAAGCGGGTTGGCAATGGGTTGTTCTTGAATATGGCGACCGCGGTGATCATTGCAGGGAAGGATGGAGTGGACGCGCAGACCAAGTGATTGGCTTTTTTGGGATGGTGGTGGTGTGGAGGTGAGTGTTGGAACATCTGATTTGTACTTGTTATGTGTTGTGCAAAATGTTTATTGGTATATTGTTAGAATGGTGAAATGGATAATTGATAGAGGTTTGGAGGTCGGAGAGAGTGGAATCGGAGATGGGAGGTGGGTGGAGATGGAGGAATAGGGTCCTCCAATTAGAATTTTTTTTATTATAATTTTTTTTAAGGAAATTTGTGTGAAATGACAAATTTAGCCCTTTAAGCGGGCCCCTCCGTCAAAGTTAACGTTCAAATTGGACGGAATAGTAAAATTTGGACACGGCTGATTGAAATTGAAAGCACAGGGGTGCTGCTGATCAAATTGAAATAGCAGGGATTGACATGATGTTACCCCCAAACCTTAGGGTACTAAACTGAAATTTTTCCTTCTTTATATAAGCGGTGGCGTGTGCTGGCACCCATGCCAGCTGTCGCTGAGCGAGGTCCGTGCTTGCGCTAGGATGTTGATCGCACGAACGCAGCTGTACGTTGGTTCTGTGGACCCACTAACAAGTCCCCAAAGTCCCCAAGTGAGAGGGCTTTTCTCAATTAGGGAGTTTCCCCTATTTTATTGTGCCCACGCACTTTAAGTGCATACTGTGTGAGTGCGGTGTATATTGTCTGGGCACGTGCTTCATCCTTTCGGATGGGCCTCTCATTAGGCCCGCAGAGGAGTCCCCAACTCCCTGTTTGAGAAAAAGTCCTTGTCATGAACAATTGTTTGATGAGGGGGATGCTGCGCGGAAGCAGTGGGCGTTAGGCAGCGACCTTGACATGGTTGCCCAAAGCATTGGGGATTGACACACCAGATCAATGATGGCATTGTGCTAGTCAACTTGGCCTTTGCATTACCGAGCGACAGTTGCTTAGCAGACGGCCTAGGTTGTTTAGTGCATTGAGGATCATTGATGATTGTGGCTAGAGTTTTTGACACGTGGCATGATTCTATTCGCCAAACGTGGGCGGTGTACGGAGTGGAGAAGAGAAGGGTTTTACGTTGGGAGTCGTGCTGCGTAACTGTCCTGTTGACGGATACTGGTAGTGATCTCAGGTATCCACCTTTGGTGGACAGCCCTGATTTCATCATCAACTTCCATAAAAGCTTGACTGCTGGCTTGGAGAAACACTTTTACTATTTTTGTTTCGATGCATATATACCAGTATCAGAGCTTGAATCGTCTAGTTCTTAGTCTCTACCGCTCTTTTGCCCACTTGCTTAATATGTATTCAAATAGACTATTGTTGCCTCTTGTACATCTGTTCTTGATCTGTGTTTGTTTGAGACTTTCGCAATCATTCCCAACTGGGTTCTTTGAAATTTGATAAACGTGGAGTATGCGCTGAAATTCAACTTCACCGGCTCAAACAACATGGCGGAATATGAGGCACTCGTTGCAGGCTTGCTCCTCGCCATCGACTCAGGTGCTAACAACGTCAACATATTCAGTGACTCCCAACTAGTTGTCAACCAAGTCAAAGACAGTCAAGCAGCTAGTGGCGTACTTGGGATACATAAAAACTCTCCTCAAGAAATTCAAATTCCACACCATCACACAAATCCCTAGAGAAAAGAACGCTAAAGCAGACTCTCTGGCAAGATTGGCAACCACTCAACCACACCAAAGTCTGGCAGATACAAGGGTGGAATGTCTTGACAAGTCGAGCCTCACCAAAACCCTAGTGGAAATATTCAACATTGAGGTCAATCCCAGCTGGATGGACGAAATAATCAAATACAAGCGCAACGGAACACTGCCAACCGACAAGGTCGAAGCAGGCAACTTAAGTAGAGAGCAATCTGTTTTAACATACAGAATGGCAAGCTTTACCGCCAGGGGTTCACCCATCCCAACCTCCGATGCCTGACCCCAGAAAAGGGAAGGGTTCTGGCAATGATACACGCCGGGGAATGTGGGAACCACTCAGGTGCCAGATCTCTGGCAAATCGCACCATGCGGCAAGGTACTTTTGGCCCACGCTCAGCGACGATGCCAAAGAAGTCTCCAAATCTTGCCATAAGTGTCAGCAATACGCTGACCTTCCCCATGCCCCGGTAGAGACCCTCTCGATAATCATCAGCCCATGGATTCACTCCACTTGGGGCCTCGACCTAGTTGGAAAATTACCAACCACTAGGGGGCAGTTCAAATACATCATCGTCGCCATTGATTACAACAGTAAGTGGATAGAAGCAGAACCGCTGACGACAATCACCACCGCCAAGGTAACCCACTTCCTCTAGAAGAACATCTATTGCCGATATGACATCCCCTATACCATCATCACAGACAACGGAGCACAGTTCAACAACTAGGAGATCATATCTTTTACCGCCAACTTGGACACCAAGATGAGCTTTGCATCTGTAGCGCACCCCCAAACCAACCGACAAGTTGAAGCGGCAAACAAGATAATCAAGAAACTGCTCAAAAAGAAACACGACGACACCAAAGGGTTATGGGCGGAGAAGCTCTCGGAGGTTCTTTGGGCCAGTAGGACAACCCCAACATCCGCTAATAGGGAAACACCGTTTTTCATGATGTTCAGGACTGAGCCTGTCCTACCAGTCGAGGTCACCTAAGCTACCGCTAGGATCGAGGGCTACTGCCCTAAGATCAATGGCGAAGGCATCAGCCTCAACAAGGATCTCCTTGAGGAAAAAAGCCACAAGGCCCACTTTCACAATTTACAAAACAAGCAGCGGGTATCGCATTTCTACAATGCCAGAGTCAAGGGCTAGAACCTCCAACTTGGGGACTGGGTAATAAAAGAAGTCATCCCACTGCCAAGTGCACTCCATCCCACTTGGGAAGGACCATGCCAAATTGTAGAGGTCGTCAGCCCCGACACTTTCTACTTCAGGGACAAGGATGGTGTCACAACGACCCACCCTTGGAATACCGAGCATCTCACTACAAGAGAAAATAGCAAAAGCGAGGAATTTCATTGTGACAACCAAAAATTTGTCTCAAAAACTTAGCAAATGCAAGGAAATTTCAATTGTCGCACATGATTCCATCGGCGACAACCAATTTGTCGCATAAAATAGGTATTTGCGACAAATTGACAGTTGTCGCCCATTTGACATTATGCGACACCCCATTCCTCGCAAAATGTCAATTAGGCAACAATTTCTACCAACTGTCGGCTAATGTTTGTGTGACAACTTTAACTTCCTCGCAAAAGATTAATTAGGTGACGACTTCTGAGAATTATCGCTTAATGTTTATGTGACAACCATATTTTTGTCGGTGAAGACTGATTTAGCGACAACTTCTGTGAGTTGTCGATTAATGTTTATGTGGTAACCTTAACTTCCTCGCTGAAAATCAATTGGGCAACAGCTTTAACGGGTTGTCGCTTAATGTTTATGTGACAACTTGAACTTCCTCACTGAAAACTAATTAGGCGACGACTTCTACTAGTTGTCAGTTAATGTTTATGTGACAACTTTAATTTCCTCGCAAAAGACCAATTAGGCAACGACTTCTACTGGTCGTCGCTTGATGATTATGTGACAACTTGAACTTCCTCACTGAAACCCATTTAGGTGACAACTTTTACGAGTTGTCAGTTAATGTTTATGTGACAACTTTAATTTTATCTCAAAAGGCCAATTAGGCGATGATCTCAATGGGTTGTCGCTTAATGTTTATGTAATAACTTGAAATTCCTCACTAGAGACCAATTAGGCGATGACTTTTAACTGTCGTCGCTTGATGATTATGTGACAACTTGAACTTCCTCACTGAAACCCAATTAGGTGACAACTTTTACGAGTTGTCAGTTAATGTTTATGTCACAACTTTAATTTTCTTGCAAAAGACTAATAAGGTGACGACTTCTACAGGTTGTCGCTTAATGTTTGTGTGACAACTTGAAATTCCTCGCTAAAAACCAATTAGACGACAACTTGTACGAGTTGTCAGTTAATGTTTATGCAAAAACTTTAATTTTATCACAAAAAACGAATTAGGCCACGACATCTAAGGGTTGTCGCTTAATGATTATGTGACAACTTGAACTTTCTCAATACCTACTGATATATTATAGAGGAAAAATATCTTATCTTCCACGATTTTTGAAAATTTCTCCTATATATTAGATATTTGAGATATATCCCGATAAAATGCACAAATCTGTCAAATGTGAGAGAGAAAGAAATCAAAAGTTACTCGATTATTCATAAGGTTTCTATATGGTGGTTATGTGGGGGTGTAAAATTTAAGAATGGTTTCTAGTCGGGAAATGGCCTAATAGAGATGCACCTCAATCTGTTTGAGAAAAATGCCTCGAGGTGAAATCTCTCAAGGAGGATTTAGGTGAGGCGAGTGAAATCCCCTCAACGCGAATCTAGATGAGGTGAAACCTCTCAAGGCGGATTTGGGTGAGGCGAAATTCCCTCAAGATAAATCTGTGTGAGGAGAAATCCCCTCAAGACTAATATGGGTGAGGAGTAATCCCCTCAAGGGAAATCTGGGTGAAGAGAAATCCTCTCTTTATGAAGTTTCTACTATTATTTGTACTTTATTGTTGAGGTGAAATTTTTCTTTCCTACTTGAATTATATTACTTAGACTGGTTTGATTAGGTACTTTATTCCTTATTGTAATTTCTATAAATACCTTCAAGATGAAGAAGAATAGATTCATCGAAGCTTATTGATAAATTTTTCATCCAGCATTCTTAGACATCATGATTCATTCAGCCGTCCACTTGCCACGCGAGACTAAACTTGCTGGCCCAATAGGATACTGTAGGATGTATCCAATTGAGAGGTAATGCATATTATTTTGTTTGAACTTATTTATATTTTTCTAGTGTGCATTCACAAACTAAGTAACTGTTTTTAATTCATAGGGTGGTGGGAACATATAAAAAATATGTGCGCAATAAAGAATTACCAGAAGGTTCTATTGCTGAGACATATATCTCGTATGAATCATTATCATTTTGTTCAATCTATCTTCGACATGTCAAGACAACCTTTAATCGACCAAAACGAAACATGTCAGGAAGTAAACCAAACGCTGAGATTATGACCCGAGTCAATTGAATCATTAGATCATCTATGTTGTTTGATATTTTTGACACTGAGATTGGTTCCTTTTTTTTTTAAAGGGAAATTTTATATGTTCTTTTTTACCATTTTTTTGTTTTTGTCGCAGGTGTGTGTGTGTATATATATACAAACTAATTATTATTGTGATTTCATAATCATGTATCATATATAAAACTAATTATAAGTATAATTCCATAATTACGATTTTGATTCCATTTTTTTTCCCTTACACTCTCGTAGAACATTTTTGTTATCAAACGTTTTGGCATTAATTGTGGTCCATTAGATTTAGGGTTTAATCAATGGTTGACGTAAAATCCATTAAACTTATTACTTCTTTAATATTTATCTATAAACTTATTAAAAAACATAAATAAATATCTAAACCCTATGGAAGAACTCAATCAGAGCTTCCCAGTTCTTCCCTCAAATAGCCGCAAAATGTTCTTCAAGCTATCAATCTTCTCTCAACGGCGGGAAATCTAGGCGGGATGTTTAGAGAAAAGAGAGGAGTCCTAATTAGGATTATTCTTAACCCAAGTGAGATCGAAGGCAATATAAAAGGGATACTGCTCTTTTGATCACCACACAATTGACTACTCTCTTGTCTCCATAAGGTTGAGTATGTATGAATGTATGATGTTAGTTTTTTCTTTTCCAATTTCTTCTATTTTCTTGATTTGACTTTTGATTTTTTTTTCTTTTGTCGAATTGCAGATTACAGGTGTTCTTCGGTCAATTTTCTAGTGTTCAATTTGCAAGGTATGTTTCTCAAAAGGTATTTAAGAACCTATCATGATGGTAATGTTTGCTAGTTTGGTAGGTTCTATGAGATGCTTCATCCATGGAAGCCATGCAAGTTTTTGTTTTGAATTTCACTGAGATTTGCATCTATTATTGGGTTTTGCTTTAAGCTTTAGTAAATTCTTGAAATTTTGGATGCTTTGGAATACCCTTGCTTCTGTAAAGTAAACCCTACATGATTTTGTTCATGGTTCTAGTTGTGTGTATTACTTTTGTTATCGCCAGTTTATAGATTATTTTCTTGTATAGTTGGATCATGGTGTTGACCATAAAAGATGGTTCTCTGTGATGTTTTCTGGTGTTGTGTCTAACTCCATGGTTTTTTCTTTGCAATTTTGTGTTTTATCAATGGTTTCTGTGTGACCAAATGGTGAAAGGGCTAATTCTAGGCTTGGTTTGTGCTATGTTTGGTGTCTCTTCTCTGTTTGGCAATGTCCCGATTCACTGAGTTT
This sequence comes from Rosa lucieae, assembly GCA_024704745.1. Taxonomy (NCBI): domain Eukaryota; kingdom Viridiplantae; phylum Streptophyta; class Magnoliopsida; order Rosales; family Rosaceae; genus Rosa; species Rosa lucieae. The sequence goes on from JANPXK010000511.1 coordinate 51,115, forward strand.
GCCTCCTGCTAAAAGAGAATGCTTTCTGAGTTATTTAAACCAGATCATTTTTCACCCTATCTATTGTCTTAGAATGAGGGACTTTTGAGATTCTCTTTTATATATGTGCTTGTGTACCTAATAGTAAGGATGAATAAGGGCTTACTGTTGTAGGATGAATAAGGTTTTATTTATACATTTACTTACTGACACTTATTGGGAGGGCCTTGTATCATACATTTTCTTCATTTGATTATCCTTTACCTTTTGTTGTTAGAGTTGATTTACCTACAGTTCCTACTCAGATTTAGATGTTTCTACATTTAAGGTCCTCAGTTGTTCAATATTGTTATCTTTTTAATGTGAAGCATCATTTGCAGATAACTAAAGTTTGGCGAATCCTCAAATTAACTAAAGTTTTTCATCCTTGATGTCATATTCAGGAGATAATGACTACCGGAAAGCTATCCAAGTTGGAGCACTTTGAAACAGATGAAAAGGTAATGGAACAGCTTTCAGTAGTTCTGTAATTTAAATATTCTACTGCTAATTAAAATTTGAGTTCTTCTTTTAGGTGTTATTTATATCACCACAGTTTGAAATTTTCCATTTTAGGTGTTTTTTTTAATAGAAGATAGTTGTACTTCTACTAAAGTTTGAATAAATAGTTTGACTCTTTCTTGTTATGTAATGCAGATGGCGAAGAGATGAAGATAGTGTCAATCAATGCAGACAATTTGGAACTTGAGGAATTTGACGAAGATGATGAATTTTGATTCGTAAAGTGGTTTTGAGCAATAATTAGTTTAGGTTTTAGCTAGTCTTGGTAAACTATTCTTTTTTATTAACTATTATTATTTTTGGGTAGAATATTTGTAGGCTTTATTTGGGTTATGATTTAGTAAGTCTTCGAATATTATTATTTGCAGATAAATATTATTAATAAAGTTTTTTTTTTAAATATTGAAATTATTTTGAAAATTTTAATTAAATAATTAAATTTGAGCAAGAAATATTTAGCCATTTGTTGCATTCCGCTTATTATTAAATGAGACAAACAACTTAGCCTCGTCTATAATCGTTTGCAACAAACAATTGTTTCTCTTTTAATTGAAAATATGACGACTTTGGGTTGTCGCGACCAATTGTTGCTTAATGTGTTTTACTGATTGTCAAAAGTGACGAAATTACACGGTTGTTGCTTTTTCAATATGTGACGCAATTAGTTTCTCGATGAAATTATACGAGACAAACAAAAGTCTCGCATATAATTTTCTACAACAAATACATATGTATCGCATATTAATATATGCAACAAAAATAAAACCTTGCAGTTATTTTTTGCAACAAAAAGAAGTCTCACATATAAATTTTTGATCAAACATAAAATCCTCGCAGACGGCATATGGAACATAAACGAAGTCTCATATATTACAAATTGTAACAAACATAAAGTCTCATATATAGCATTTTGTAACACACTTACATGTCTCACAAGATGTCATATGTGAGGAACGAATTGTGTCGCTTATTAAAAATGTGACAAACATGCAAGCCCCGCAGATGGAATATGCGAAGTAAAGGAAGCGTCGTATATTAAAAATAGTAACAAATATAAAGTCTCTCATATAGTTTTTGGTAACACACTTGTGTGTCTCACAATTTCTGATATGCGAGGAACTGATTGCGTCGCATATTGAAAAAGCAACAACCGTGTAATTTCGTCGCTTTTGACAATCAGTAAAACACATAAGGCGACAACTGGTTGCGACAACCCAAAGTCGTCGTATTTTCAATTCAGCGAGAAATTTAGACTTTTTACAACAACTTTGGGTTGTCGCCGATGACATTTTCTCTTGTAGTGTCTCCTGTATTATTACAAGTAATTATACCGCTAACCCAAGAGCATCTTGACTTAGCTAAATTTTTGTACAATATTTAGTTAAAGGAAGCTACCCAACGAGTACTCTCCCTTTTTTGTAAACGTTGATCTCTCCGCTATCAATGAAACGAGGAATTATTCAAACCATTGTTCTTTATAGCACAAAAAAGTTAACTGGCAACGCCAGCAACGTTCAGCGGACCACGTCCGCTACACCGTGCACCTAGAACAATTTTAATTCCCTTAATGTTTCATTGGTAAACAAAAGCACAAGTCAAACTCTAGCGGTATACTAACACTCAAGCAACACAGGCATTTGTCAGTGGCAACACCACAATTAGAAAAACTCAGTTCAAAATAAACACTTCATTATAAATCTAGGTTGGGACTCCCTAACCAAAATTTTATCCAATTACAGATATAAAATGCCTCAGCAACAACAAAAGAAAAACAAAGGCAATGTCTTCAGGGATTGTTTGGAGCGGTGGCAACACTTTCACCATAAACCTGCGATTGTTGGACGATCGTACGACTTGTCTGGTCGGACCTAGGAGCGGTGGGGTTTGGCATCACTATGGTGCCATCCTCCCGTGTGTGGGACACCAGGAACTCGGCAAGGGACAAGTTCGAGGGAGTAGGCATCGGTGTCCGCTGAGAACCATCCGCCACACGCTGACTGCTCTCACCACTGTCAGACCGCACACCCTCAGGTTAATTGGCGACCAGCCCACCTGCAGGCGCTTGCGGATTACTCGATGTCCTGGTTGGCCGAGGCACTTTGTCCCAGTTGATCACGCCCTTCTCGTCCAACATACGAAAGTTGGCCGTGGCACCAGACTTTGCGGCCTCCGTTAGAGAATGCTTGAACTCCTGCGACAGCTTGTAGGCCTCTACAGCAGTGGCACCTGCCTCGCACATCTCAGCTCCTAGTCGGGTAACCTCACTTTCCAAGCGCTTTAGTTCAACGGCCTTGGCGGAGGCTTTGCGCTAAAGAATCTCGACACGCCTGCTCTTTGACCCCACCTGCTCCTACAATAGAGCCATGTCTTGCTCCAGCTGCACCACACTGTTGTTTCGCTCAACATCCCTGTCGACGATGACATCCAACTTATCCCAAACATCTACCAGGTCCAGCTCTGCCTTGTAGAGGAGGCGTTCAGTCTTCGGCAGCTTCTTGGACGTCTCCCCCAACTCCTTGCGAAGACCCTTAACTTCATCCCTCAGTTGTCGCTCAACAGGTGACGACTTCGACTTTGCTAGAAATAGTTCATGCAGCCAAACAGACAAGTGCCCAAAGGTTGAGCTAAACGGTGATTGTTGAAGGGTCGTAGGGCACACCTTCCAGTCCATCTTGCCAAACGCGAGCCACTCGCAAAGGTGGAAGAGGAACTCCCACTCTAGATCGGTCAAAAACTTGGCGTACAAGGCAAAGGAATCCAACCCGCTCTTTGGCACCTCCCCGACAGCGGCCACAATCACCGTATGAGAGACTTACTTCATCCTCTTCTATTGGTGGTCCCCAATTGGCATTGAGTCATCCACCTCATCACCCTTATCGGCATCGTTTTGCCACCGTTTCTTCTGGGGAGGACCATGCTTGGCACCCATAGAGATAGGCCTCGGTGGGTCCTGAGGCTCCAAACCTACAATAGTAACAGGCTCTTTCGTCGACACCGTCCTCTCCCTCTAGACCCCACGCCATTGAGTGGCCACTTTCTCCCTGTCTTTCTCCTGAGCAGCACCAACCCTACTCGATCCAGGAGTCCCATGCTCGACGCGAGACTCAGGTAGTACTACGGTCTGCCCGGCGGCAGCAAGATGGGAGTGATGAGGCATCGGCATCACTACCTCAACCTTCGACTGGCTCAACGCTTGGGACTTGCGATTCAACGACGGTCTTCTGCTTGTTCAGGCCAGCGGCGTACATACCCTCCAAATAATTCTGTAGCTCGGCGTTGTCCATGGCTCTATCAAACACTGCATGACTTGCCTTATTACCAGGAAGAGGATCTACACGCATACAAACAAGAAGGTTAGCATCAAGCAATCTGATCAAGGCACAAGTCTATGTAGGGCACTTACTAGGGGTACGGGTCAACTTCAAGTCGGCCAACAGTTCCCAGCTAGTCAGTAGACGCAGATCAAGAAGATTGCAGTTCCTCCAGCAACCGGTAATCCTTGCTACGCAACACTGCTCCTCTCGCGTCAAAGTAAAACGCAGGCCCACTACGCAAAAAAAAAAAAAACAGAGGCGATTTAAAAAAAAAAAAAACCACAATATGTTTGTCAGCAGGGCCAGTGGCAACCTCAGATAGGTTGGAATTCTAACTTAATCCTCAATGTCAGCGCTTTTTTGTTCACCCCCGCGTTGTACTCCCATCCTTCGGTCACAACGCAGAAGGTCAACCGCCAGGGGAGTTCAAGATCGACGTCCCCGTATGACAAGTGTGGTTGACATGTCCGCTGCAACCCTGGCGCTTCTCATATACAAGATCGTAACCATGGTCGTACCTTTGCAGCCGGACTTATGCCAAAGGGAGTTCAGCTCCAACAGCAACCGCCACATGTTAGGACAAATTTTCCCAAAAGCGAGGTCAAACTGGCAAATCAAAATCTGAAGGTTCCGCAGCAGCAAAAACGTGACGCCTTGGCTGAACACGGCCTAGTGCACAGAGGCATTATTACGCCCTGTATCCGATTTACCCTTTCACTGTGTATAAGTGAACTACTATAAGTTTTACCGTCCTTGGTTTTAGCTTTTATCTTTTAAGGGGGGGGGGGGGGTGCTAGAAGTGGACTTTTTATGGGTTAACAATTTAAGAAATTTTTTTTCACAAAAGTTGCCGGGGACGTTAAACGGAGTCTGTGGACATGTGGTACACTTAAATCGGAGTTCGTATGTGAAAGTTATGACTTAAAATGTGAAAGTTACTGTGGTAGGTTTCCATTTCCAGAAACCTACCCCGATTTTCTCTCTCTTCCTCTCCCTCTCCTCTGCGTAGGCCTCTGTACTTTTTTCTTCGATTTCTTTGCCATCCGTGGGTCACCATGTTTTGGCCGGAGGAGAACAAATCAAGGCTTAGAAGGAGAATTGACGATTTGAAGTTTTCACTGTTCATTTGAGTGTTCTTCAGGTTTTGCTCTGATTATGGCCATTCTAGGTATAATTAGGCTTAGGTGTAGTTGAGAAAGATGTTTGGATTGTTGAGATGTGCTTGCTGGTTAAATTTGGTGGCCTAAGGTGGAGTTGCCGCGGCGCGTGGCGGTGCTCCGGGCGGAGTTTTGGTTTTTTCTTTTAGCTAACTAAATTGTTCAGGTGTTGTAGAAGTTGTATATGTGATTTTGGTGTAGATTAGAGAAGCTTTGAATCGACTTTGAATTTTCAAAAAAAAAAAAAAAAAATTTCGAGAATCCGACTGTCGGATTTCTCTTGAATTTGCCAAGAATTTGCAATGTGACGAATCGACTTTATTGGTGTAGTTTGGATGGAATCCGAAGTGGATTGAAGGAGTTGGCTTTAAAGGAGGAGTTTAGAATTTCAATATCTAATTATCGTAAATTTAAATTTCTGTCATGTAATTATATTTTTTACGAGTGCTATTCATACAGGATGAGAGGATTTTCCATATGAGGAGAATATCGACCGATGATTGGATTAGCCGAATATTGTGAGTGGACTTTTGTTTTAAATAATGATGCATGCAATTATTTTCCCAAAATGATGATCGATTGATTTATCTATTTAGCATGTTGTTATTTATCGAGCATAATATTTTTGCATTGGATTATAATTTTGGTTTGTTTTCCATATGAAATTTGAATATGAAATTATTATGCTCGGATTTGGATTTATGATTTGTTCTCGGTAACATGATTTGAATTTCGGAGATTAATTATGATTTATATGATTTTTCGATGAATTTTAGTTATCATTTGAGAATATTTTGGCATGCGGGGTCACGTCATTGAATATATTTATTTTTCTCGTAAGAAATTGGAGAAGATTTATGGATTTATGGATTTACTGGTTTGCGATTATTTTCTTCACCATACTGGGGTCGTTCTATAGTGTCTCCTCCTCACTTACTTTGTGATTGTGAGTGGCAGTCGAGGTGATTTATTCTCCTCCACACGTGAGTGGTAGTCGAGGTTATTAGTTCTCCTCCTCACACAATCTATGTGTGAGTGGCAGTCGAGAGTAGAGTCTAAGGGGCTCCTTTACCCGTATGGTGATACTTCTTCCCATATAAAATGTTTATTTTAACCAGCGGGGCTGGATCATTTTCTTTCTGATGCTTCTTTCGAACTTAAGAAAAATAAATTCTTTGCTCTAGTCTTGCATGCATCGGAGTTTCATTTAATGTTAAATTGTGGGAAAGTATAAAACTCTTTCCTTTTTCATTATGTTATGATTATTAAATTTTCGTCCACTCACGCTAATGTTTTAAATGCTTTCCCCCTAGGCCCTTCGGTTTCAAATGCCCAGTTCACAGCATTGCTGCTCGGTGCATTAGGAGTGAGCCATAGTGATCGCATCTGCTTCCGTGATCTTGTATAGTGGGTTACCTGTTTAACCTACTGAACGTTATATCAATTTCTGTTTCTAGTTGGCTCTGATTACTATGGGAATTGTGACCCTGACTTGTAGTGAATTATATTTGAGGTCCATGACCTAACTTTGGTGAATTGTTGTATTTTAATCATGGAGCTTTGTTGGACTTTAAGTATTTGAAATACTTTTATTATCTTTGATTTTGAGTTGGTTTGGAACATGGGAGCAGGGTGGCTCCACGAGGATACTGTTGGGTTATTAGAAGTGTTTATGGTTTCTTACAGGTTTGGGTTGCCTACTTTTAGGGGAGGTTTTGCTAAAGTTTTTGGGTAAAATCTTCTTTAAAAGTGGGTCCCGTTGGCCCACTTCGGATTTCAGGGTGAAATCCAGGGCGGGCTTTGTCAGTTGGTATCAGAGCATTAGGTTGCTAGGTTCTATAGACTTCCTTGTTTTCGTGCTACTTTATATGCCTATGACGCCTAGTACCTTCCAAGTGATGGCCCGACTGCGGCGGATCCCTATCGTGTGCTCTTTGGTGCTAGTGTGTTATTATGCATGTAAAGTAGATACGTTGTTGTACTGATTCTTGAACTTCTTAATACTCTTTCTTCAAGTACTATGGCTCGAAATAGCCAAGCACGTGGGGAAACTCCTCCTGTTGAGGATGATGCACAGATACCTAAGAGATTTGCAGATACTTTGGGCAGTTCTTTCGACAGGTTGCCGCAGCGCTCCTTGATTCACTTACTGACTATACTATGGAGCGTGCTAGGAGGCATGGGACCAGACTTTTGCTTCCGCCACCACACCTATGGATGCTCAGCGGTGGCTTGATAGGATGGAGAGCGTTTTCTAGCAGATGGAGCTTCTAGAGGACAAGAAAGTGAATATAGAGGTGCAGTTTCTTGAGGATTCCACCTAGCATTGGTGGATTGATATTGTCATTGACCCTGAAAATGCCAACCCGATGACGTGGGATGTGTTCAAGGCTTATTTCTATGGACGGTACTTTAGTGATGCCCACCTTAATCAGATGCAGGACCAGTTCTTGAGTTTGGAGAAGAGGGATGATCAGTCAGTGTTGGAGTTTGAGCAGGAGTTTCTCTCTTTGGCTTACCATGTGCCGTTTTGGTTTGTACTGAGCAGAGTAAGATTCGTAGATTTATCCTCGGGATTGGAGGAAAGTTTAAGGATAAAATGCTGGGCACACTGTACCCGAGTTGTGGTGAGGTAGTATCTTATGCCATGGACATTGAGTCGGACTCACCTGTTGGTTTTCACCCTAGGGACACTGTGAAGGAATTGTGTCCTAAAACAATCATTTTGATGTAATTATTATTGTAATTATTATTAATCAAAAGGGCAGGTTTATTGTTCATTGCTTATATTTGATATTTGATTGAACAAGGTCCAAGGAATATGAGTTAAAGAGAAAGTAATCTAAAGAGTTAGATGTGTGAGACCTTTACTCTTTCACACTCTTATCCTAAAAGGTTCCTAGTCATAGGATTATCACTTGGACATTGATAATCCGGAAAGACTAGCACATACTATGTATGCTCAATATGGAGGATGATATGTCTCTTGTCATTTGTGTGGAGACACTAATACAAGTATGTGGGTGCTATTAATTTAAAGAGTACACTGAACGCGATCATTAGAGTTCTTGTATGGAGTCTTACTTACATGTCAAACTTGAACTCTAAATTGCAATAATACAAATTAGTCCTTTGACCTGAGACACCATAGTTGTCTTATGAGTGAATGGATTATCTCTTGATGATGTAATAATATTGTGTCCCTTAATGGATATAATAGATGCATTCATTGGTATAATCAATTCGGTCATGGAGACATGTGAGTGTACAATAAGGAATCTCTATCCTTAAGTAAATAAGGTGTATGTTCAAAGATGTGATTCAATGAGTCTTTGGCCAAAGCATTGAATGAGATTAAAAAGGAGTTTCTAATCACATTCTAAGAATCACATAAGAATGAAAATCACATTAGGGGATTGACATATCAATTCCATACCCCGATGATGTGATTTAGAACATAGTGTTAGAGAAGGACCGTATTGTATTGTAATTCCAATTGAATAGGTTCTTTGTCATTCTACATTAACTAGGGTAGTCATGATATGTTGCAAGACGTCACTCATGACTTGTGAAGTCCCGAGGATTAATAAACATTTATAATCCTAATAACAAGGGAGAATCAAAAATGGAGTTTTTGATTCGTAAACAAAATAGAATGGTTTCTATAAACTTCACTGCCTTGTTAATTAGAACCTAAGAGATCGCACACCATATAAGTGGATCCTTGAGATTGTATATGAAGAAGATTAAACAAGAGTTGGTTATGACCAAATAATTAATTAGATTTATTATTTGGACATAATTAGGATTTTCGGGTAAAACGGAACCTATTGGGCCTAAACGATTGTCGGGTTTTTTTTTTGTGTGGACTTGCGCTTCACTAAGTGAGATTTAAATGAAAGCCCAAGACACATTTTTAGTGCCCAATAACATGTATGGACCAGCCAACATATTGGCTTTATGAAAGTCAATATTTTTCTTTTAGTAACTGGAGTTATTTCCTATTATATAAAAGTGAAAGCATGGACATAATAATAAGAGTGTCTCCACACTATTATTTTCAGATTTGAGAGAGAGAGAAAGAGTTCTCTCTTGGTCCATTACAAAATTAAAGGAAAGAAGAACACTTGCATAATTTCTTCTTTTCTTTCATCTTTCTTCATCTCTTGATTCACTTGGTGAAGATCCTTAGAGGCCATATCCTTTTGTGGCTTTAGTTATTACATCAAGGAGAAGATTACAAGCACAAGAAGGAGTTTTTAATTCAAGGTGCTTCAAGGTGGAGGAAACACACACAAGGAGAGATCAAGGAGAGAAACTTTGGCGGTTCACTTGGATCGGATTGAGATCATGCTCCATGGGTGAATAGAACATAAACTACTTCTTTGTTCTTCCTTACTATGCATGCTATGTTTATATACATATCACAATAAGCCAAGATCATGGGTTAAAGGAATGGATTTTATGTTTAGTTAGTAGTTTAATGGTTAAACTAATTCCGCACTAATTAAAAAGTTTTGAAATCCATCCATTCCTTCACACTGGTGGCCCTAGCCAGGGCCCATCTAAGAGGGCTACTTCTACATCCGGTTCTGGATCCTCAGTTGGTAGTGGAAAGAGCAGTGGTTCCAGTTCGAGGGCCCGTACTAGGTTCAGGGGACGTGACAGGAGATTCTCTCGAGGTTAGTTCAGTGGACGACAATCTGGACAGTTTAAGAGGTCCAAGAGTTATCATGGTGGTTCGAGTGGGGCTTCTACTAGCCAGTCAGCTTAGTTTGGGCAGTATCAAATAGTGGGGTGTTTCATGTGTGGTTAGCATGATCACTTCAAGAGGGACTGCCTTCTTTTGACTTAGGGAACAAGATCTACCCCCACTCAGACTATTGGTCAGTCCTCTGCTAGCGGTTCTACTAGTTGTGCCCGCACTAGCTCGGTAGGCCGAGCTGGTTCTCAGCAGGGCAGGGGTTAGCGGGGTCATCCTGTGACACATGCTAGACTACACGCCATGACCCAACAGGAGGGCCATGATTCACCGAAGGTTATCGTTGGTACGTTGTTTATTTTTAATCAGCTTGCTTTAACCTTAATTGATCCTGGTGCTACGCACTCATTTATGTCAAATAGATTCGCATGTTTTGCAAATGTGCCGTCATCACCTCTTATAGGCGAGTGGTATGTTTCGTTACCAGCGGGAGAAGCACTTAAGATAGAATGGGTTTTCAATAATTGTGGTGTAATGGTTGATGGTTTTTGCTTGGAGGCCAACAAAATCCCTTTAGATCTTGTTGAGTTTGATGTAATTCTGGGGATGGATTTTCTGTGGACGCACTATGCATTGGTTGATTGTTTCCGTAAGGAAGTAGTGTTTCGAAGTCCAGGAAAACCGGAAATTACTTTTCGTGGTGAACATAATATTCTCCTTTTGCTTGATTTCGGCCTTAACACATGGTGGATACAAGGAGGGAGGTGTTGAGTATTGAGGATATTCCATTGGTCAGGAAGTTTCCGAATGTGTTTCCTGATGAACTACCGGGCTTACCTCCAGTAAGAGAGATAGATTTCATTATTGATTTGCTTCCTGGTACGACACCTATATCTCAGGCACCTTACCGGATGGCCCCAGCTAAATTAAAGGAGTTAAAGACTCAGTTACAGGAGCTGTTGGATAAAGGTTTCATTCGACCAAGCGTATCTCCTGGGGGTGCCCCGATGCTTTTTGTTAAGAAGAAGGATGGCACCTTGTGATTGTGTATTGATTACAGAAAATTGAATAAAGTCATTGTGAAGAACAAGTATCCTTTACCATGAATTGATGATTTGTTTGATCAGTTGCGGGGTGCCTAGGTGTTTTCAAAATTGAGTTGAGGTTAGGTTATGATCAGTTATGGATAAGAGAGTTTGACTTACCCAAGACCGCCTTCCAATCACGTTATGGTCACTACGAGTTTGAGGTAATGCCGTTTGGATTGACCAATGCTCATGTGGCTTTTATGGATCTCATGAATCTGGTTTTCCGTCCGTACCTGGACCGTTTCATGATTGTGTTTATTGATGATATTTTGGTCTACTCTGAGAGTGATGAACTTCATGTTAAGCAATTGAAGCTGGTGCTTCGGACTTTGTGGGAGGCTAAACTATATGCTAAGTTGAGTAAGTGTGAATTCTGGCTTAACAACATGGGATTTTTGAGTCATGTGGTTTCAGCTAAAGGTATTAGTGTAGAACCTCAAAAGGTGGAAGTGGTTTTGAACTGGGGAAGACCTACCACTATGACAGAGATTCATAGTTTCTTGGGTTTCGCAGGCTACTATCGGCGGTTCGTTTAGGACTTTTCTAGGCTTGCAGCTCTTCTTACCAAATTAACCAGAAAGGGTGATAAATGTGTTTGGTAAGAGGAGTGTGAACAAAGTTTCCAAAAGCTCAAAAGACATTTAACTAGTGCCCCAGTTCTGGCGTTACCTGATGATAGCGGGGAGTATGTGATTTACAGTAATGCTTCAAAACAAGGCTTGGGTTGTGTGTTAATGCAGCATGGAAATGTGATTGCCTATGCATCTAGGTAGCTGAAACCTCATGAATGAACTATCCGACTCATGACCTGGAGCTTGTTGCCGTGGTACTTGCACTTAAGTTTTGGAGACACTATCTTTATGGGCCTCAATGCCGGATTTTCACGGATCATAAAAGTCTCCAACATTTACTTACTCAAAGGGATTTAAATTTGAGGCAAAGGAGGTAGTTGGAGTTGATTAAGGATTATGATTGCACTATTGAGTATCATCCAGGAAGGGCCAATGCGGTAGCAGATGCACTTAGTCGGAAGTCCTTTAGCTCTTTAGCCCATTTGAGGGCAGTTCGAGTTCCCCTACTTTATGAATTGCGAGCTATGAGGGTTAACTTGCCATTTGAGAAAGAATCTGGAGAGTTGATAGCTAGCTGCCATGTGAGACCAATTCTCATTGACAGAGTGCGGGAGGCACAAGATGATGATGAGTACCTAAAACAATTAAAAGAAGCAGTGAGTATCGGTACTAGAGTGGACTTTACTATCAAAAGGGATGGAGCCTTAATGTTTGGGAATAGAATATGTGTTCCTAATCTTGATGATATTAAGCGAGAAATTTTGGAAGAGGCTCATAGTTCTGCTTATGCCATGCATCCCAGCAGGACTAAAATGTACCGAATACTACTATAAAAATTGAATCAGACAACACCTTTCAGACGACAGAATGTAATTTTCTATCGTGTGATTGAATTTTTTTTTAGACATCATTTCTATAAGAGCCGTTGTGTGATAGGGACTTAAAAATTAGTTCAGACGACATTTAAGATAAAAACTGTTGTGTGACGCTAAAAAAAATTGAGCGGCAAGTTTCCCACATTGTTAGTGGTGCCAGACCCCATATGAAACCCAAAATTTTCTCCAACTTGTATTCATTAAACGATGAGAAATAATATAACTGTGGTCTGATCAAATATTTGACAAAAGGGAGGGAGATTTCCCACCACCATTTTTCCCCAACTCCCCAAATGGGGAAGTCAAGTTAACACGAGACAAATCCCAAATTTAAAACTTGTGCATTCAGACCACATTATTTTTAATTTCTGTTGTGTGAGTCCTTGTCTAAATTGATAAGGCATGTCCAAATGGGCTTGAAACCCTAACACTTAAACAAAAAATAACAAAACAAAACCAAAACCAAATCCTCTCTCGACACAAACCCGACCTCCTCACTCCTCCCGATAGCTAGCGAAACCTCCTCTTCACTCGCGTCTCACAAAACCAAAACCTAGCTCCTCTTCACTCATGCCTCACCAAAACCCAAACCAAAATCAAATCCAATTGAAAGCTTGACGGTAGATAGCCCTAAACCCGAAATCTCATCTTTCATTCTCAGAAACAATACCCAAGAAGCTGCGGTGCAATTAAGGGATTCGGTTCGAGTACTTGATAAGGGTTCGGGTTCCTGCCTTGGTCCATTAAAAGGGACACTCAGGTAATCACCTCTCTTTCCACTCAATATCTCTTCATTCCGAAGTCTTCGGATAGTTGATATTCTATGGATATGGCTAGTGAATGTTGGGTTGAATGTGAATTTGATTATTGGGTAATTAGTTTGCATGATTTTCATGGAAATGGTGTTTCTTTTTGAATCGGGATTCTAGGCTTTACTCAGTGTTCTAAAATGCGGGCACTGGAAGGTGGATCTCCGCCGCGATTAATAGCAAATTGTTTGAGGTGGGTGGTGGGCGGTGGGCATTTGGGCAGTTGAGCGGTGCTAGGCGGGTTTGATTATATATATTTGTTTTTTTTTTCCATCTCTGTCATTGTTCTGGCTCAGTCTCTCCTTCAGAATCAGTCGTCGTTCTCTCCTTCAATCCAAAACCCAGCAATTCACCACACCACTAGTCGCTCGCACTTCTCTCTCCCTTAGTCTTGGCTTGTCTTTCTATATCTCTTCAATCAGATTCTCTCTCTCTCTCTCTCTACCTCTATCTCTCTCTCTCTCTTCTGGTAATCTGGTGATCTGCTATTCAAAGTTTCGTTCTTGTTCTGTGTTATTTCTTTTTCTTTATTGGGTGTCTAATATGGATCATATGATTGGGTTTCTGAAATCTTTGTTTCTTAATTGCTCTTAGGTACTAAGGAATTGTGAAGGGGTCCTTTGATTTGATTGTGTAGGTTAGTAGATTTTCAATCGACACTTCTCATTGATTGTTTAAGAGTGTGGGTGGTTTTGAGGGAAAACATGGTACAGCCAAGTAATACTAGCTCTGATTATAGAGTAGAAGGGTAGATTACGAGGGGGAAGGAAAAGATATAGAGGAAACAAAACAAAGAAAGAGGAATTAGAAGAGTGATAATCTGGGTGGGTATTAATGATAGTGCAGGAGCTCAAACAAAGAGCAAGCTGTCTCTTAAGACTATCGTTGAAAAAGGGAAAAATCCTTTGGGGTTGTGGTGTGAGCTATGAGGTGGGTGGTATGGATGGAAGGAAATAATAGGATATCTGATGCAGAGTTTGTTTCTGTGGTGTTTTTTAGTTTGTTTTTCTTTCTTGTGCTTGTTTCCTTGTTTATGGATCACATTTATATTTGAAAAGTCTTAAGAGCCTGGTAGACATTTTGTGGTGTGTTTATAAACAAAATTTGTGGTTGAAAAGTTTGATGTTTTCAAGTTTATTTTACTCCAAACTATTTCGGTGCTTGTGACTAGATCTTTGAGCAAGGGGGCTGAACTGTGACTACCATATATGATGTCATTACCCTTTCCTGAGGCAGTTCTTTTTTGTTATTTTTTCTTTTCAGGTTAGTTTGATGAAAATAGCCTAAGAATGAGACTAAAGGTACCCTTGAATGGTTGATACATCGACCAGTCTGTTTTGATCTTCTTACTCTAAATTAGTCCTATGCTTGAACTGGATCCTTTGAGACCAGGGTGTCCAACTATCACTTGCATAAACAATACCAGTGATGAGACAATTCTTTTTCTAGATATATATTTCCTGTCTTTTGTTTCAGAACTTGTTGCTGATATTGTGATACCTTAACTCTCACTTTTGGGCTATCATCTTTTGAATTCTAAAATGTATCAACGATGGACTTGATAGTGAATTCTAATTCCCAGAATAAATTCTACAAGCAATTATATTTCAGTGCTTGTATTATAATAGTGTTTGGTTGAATATGTTTATGTTAGTTTTCTCTACTCATTGTAAGTGTTGCAACTTTCATATTATTTTACAACAATTTATGCCTTTGCAAATTGCAGCTAATAGTTCTGATCAAACGAAGGATCAGGATCTGCTATCTCACCCGTTGAAGAGCCTAGCCAATCTTGCTGGTACAGTTGATGGGAGAAACATATATGCATTACTTCAGGCATCTCAAGGTTTACCTAACACTGGGTGTTGCATCAAGACTGCACAACAGGTTCCAAATACGGTTTCCAACATCTTTGAACCCAGTAGGCCTTCTGTTTCTGCCTCAAGTATGGATGATTGTGTTATTATTGAGGAACCTTTAAGGCCCATAGGACAGCACCCGATATTACCTGCATCAGATATGCAAAAGCGAAGATCTTCAGTTGATGGCGATCTTGGAAGTCAAATTACTTCAGCATGCATAGTTTTTTTTTTTTTTTTTTTTTTTCTGATTGAAAAGCTAGTAGTGAATGTGTGTGGAGTCTTAACTGCTCTTTTTTTTTTCTGCAAAATATCAGAATCGCACAGACCGCATTGTTTTTAAACTCTTTGGAAAAGACCCGAATGAACTTCCATTTGTTCTGCGATCACAGGTAATCTTGTGTGTGTACTATTCAATGTCACTTGGTGCGTATATAGCATGGATTTATGATTACTTTGATTATACAAATTATCGACTGGTTATCCCATAGTCCTACAGAGATTGAAAGCTATATAAGGCCAAGATGCATCATTTTGACAATTTACCTCCTTCTAGAAAAATCCACGTGGGAGGAAGTGTGCTTCTATTATGATGTCAGAATGTAGATTGCTAATTTATTTATCAGGAAGATCTCTGTTTCATCTCTTCCTTGTTTGTTATGTGTGTACACAGCTCTGCTGTCATCTGGGATCCAGTTTGCAAAGACTTTTAGATGCCACCAATGATCCTTTCTGGAGAACAGGATAGGTGTATACTAGGATGCAACATTTTGTTGCGTTTATGTACAATGGTTTGTTCTTGTAACCCTTCTCACTGATACTTACCTTTTCATGTATTATAGAATACATATACACGTGTGGTACACTCATGTGTTTAGTGGCCTTATAAGTTCTTGCTGTTTAACAGTTCTGTTTTAGTAATTCAATTATATATATCCTAACATGTATTTGGATTGACCAAACCGATTATGTTATGAAAGATAAAACATTTTGACTAGTTATGTCTACCCTGCAAGTCAAGTTGTCTTAGACACAACCTTACCTCTTAAAAGCCAAAAAAGTTGCAGGATATCAAGCATTAAACCTATTGCAGTCTCTTTATCTGAGAGAGCCCAATTTGTTGTAAAAGGCTTTAACCTTCCTCATTCCACCACAAGGTATTCTTGATCTTACAATTGTGCCTCATTACTTTGTTCCCGATAAGCCTACTGATCTTGCAAACGTTCTCATTTTAGATTCTATTTCAGATAAATGGGAAAAATACTTGATCTTATATCTTTTACAGGTTACTGTGTGCTCTAGAAGGGAAGTATCTAGCACAAGAAGCATGTGATGACGTGATGGATGGTGCTGATACAACTGTTGAGCATGATGAGCTACAGTGCATCAGATTCTCCTGCTCTATACCAAATGTTACTGGGCGAGGATTCATTGAGGTAATGCCATATGTTCATTTTGATTTCTATCTTTAAGTTGAAGTGAGCTTAGCTCTTGTTAGAAGATTGTACAAATTTTGTTTATAAAGTGACAAAAAATGCGGCTATTTTGTGATGAGATATATGAGGGATATCATTCACGATACAAACTTGTCATTTGCAGATAAGGTAACTGAAAGTTCTCACTTTGAAAATGACAAGTCTGCATGTTTGCCATTAGCTTTCAGAATAGTCTTGTTTAAGTTAATCAAATGGCATGAGTAGTTTAATTCATTGTGACTTTCAAACTGTTACATGCAATGGGCTAGGAGAGCCAACCATGTTTATGGTCAAGTGGAAATTGATGAAGTGCGTAATGAGATCGCAAGTTATGTGGTGAAGAACATCCTTAAGCTGTAAAGTATGTAGTTACTCATGCCGTAGAAGCTCTGAAGTGATATAGGGAGGAAATGTGTTTTTGTGCTCCGAAGTGACAATTTAAAGTACATTTCTAGACCTATTTTGTTAGTGGATTAGTATAGATGTGCTCCATCTTTTGGTTTGGAGTATTATAGATATGCTCCTTATTTTGCATTGTCTAATCCATTTAGGTACAATTATGTAGATTATAACAATATTAGATTTAATATGTATTGGTAATTACTGTTTATTTAGTGATTTTTGATTTCATTATTAAATGTGAATCATACAATCAGGACAACAAAAAGAAAAAAATGTCGTCTGAGTAGATTTGTTACTCATATCATTGTTGGATATCAATTCAGACAACATGAATGAATCAAAAGCATTGTCCAAAGTGTTACACCACAACTGTGTCGAGTACAAAATGTTCACAACATCCACAAAACAAAAAACTGTCGTCTGAATTCAAAATAGATTACTGATGCTATAAAAAAACAGTTGTCTGAATGTAAGTCACACAACGGCTATAGGAAAAAGTGACTTCTTAATTGGAAACATACAACGGATGCTTAAGTTGCCTGTTGTCTGAGTAAAGTTCACACAACAGTTAATGCTGTCGAGAGCCTGTCAACATGTTGTCGACATGGATGCCGAGTCCTTCAGACGACAGTTTTCTAAATGCACCGTCATCAGACGTCACCGAGATAGACGACATCCACCCTCTATATCAGACGACAGTTTTTGGTGCTTGGTGTAGTGGAACTTTAAGAGAATACTATTGGTGGCCAAATATAAAGAGAGAAATTGCAGCGTATGTGAGTAGGTGCTTGGTGCACCAACAGGTAAAAGCCGAAAGACAGAAGCCTTCGGGATTGCTACAGCCGTTGCCAATTCTGGAGTGGAAATGGGAGCATGACACCATGGATTTTGTTTTTGGTCTTCCATGAAGTCGTAGTGGTCATGATAGTATTTGGGTGATTATGGATCGACTCACTAAGTCTGCTCATTTCTTACCAGTCAGCAAGACTTATGGGATGGACAAGTTGGCGGAACTTTATGTGAATGAAATAGCAAAACTTCATCGGCCACCTGTTTCTATTGTCTCTAATCAAGATCCCTGTTTCACTTCAAAATTTTGGAAGAGTCTACATGAGGCTTTGGGTACCGGACTGAGCTTTAGCATTGCATTTCATCCACAGATTGACGGAGAATCAGAGAGAACTATCCAAACTTTGGAGGACATGTTGAGATCCTGTGTTATGCAGTTCAAAGGAAGTTGGGATAGCCATTTGGCATTGATAGAGTTCGCTTACAATAGTTACCATTCTAGTATCGACATGGCTCCTTATGAAGCTCTCTATGGGAAATAGTGATGTACTCCGCTGTGTTGGGATGAAGTAGGAGAAAGAAAGCTAATAGGCCCAGAGATCGTACAGATTACGACTGAAAAAGTTAAATTGATCAAGGAGAAACTCAGGGCAGCTCAGAGTAGATGGAAGAGTTATGCGGATAATTGCAGGAAAGACTTGGAGTTTCAAAAAGGTGATTAGGTATTCTTGAAATTATCCCCTTGGAAGGGCGTTGTAAGATTTGGAAAATGAGGAAAGCTCAGTCCTTGATATATTGGACCTTTTAAGATAAAGGAGCGAGTTGGCCAAGTTGCTTATGAGTTAATACTACCTCCAAGGATATCAAAAATTCATGATGTCTTCCATGTGTCCATGCTCCGCAAGTATGTTGTTGATCCTTCTCATGTCTTAGAAGAACAACCTATTCAATTGAAGGAGGATCTGACTTATGAGGAGAAACTGATCCAGATACTAGATAGAAGGGAGCAAGTACTCAGGAACAAGACGATCCCTTTGGTTAAGGTACTGTGGACTAACCATTTGGTGGAAGAAGCAACTTAGGAACCAAAGGATCAGATGAGACAGCAGCACCCCCATCTTATCTGACAAGTATGTAAATATCGAGGACGAAATTTTTATAAGGGGGTGAATTGTTACGCCCGTATCCGATTTACCCTTTTACTGTGTATAAGTGAACTACTATACATTTTACTGTCCTTGGCTTCAGTTTTTATCTTTTGGGGGGGGGGTTGCTAGAAGTGGACTTTTTATGGGTTAACAATTTGAGAAAATTTTCTTCACGAAAGTTGTAGGGGACGTTAAACCGAGTCTGTGGACATGTGGTACACTTAAATTGGAATTCGTATGTGAAAGTTATGGCTTAAAATGTGAAAGTTACTGTGGTAGGTTTAATTTCCGGAAACCTACCCAATTTTCTCTCCCTTCCTCTCCCTCTCCTCTACGTCGGCCTCTGTACTTCTTTATTCGATTCCTTCGCCATCCGGCGACCAATCAACGCAACACTGGCTGGGCTAGGACCGCCTCCTCCTCCTCTACACGATTGTGGTCATGGGTCACCGTGTTTTGGCCGGAGGAGAACAAATCAAGGCTTAGAAGGAGAATTGACGATTTGAAGTTTTCACTGTTCATTTTGGTGTTCTTTAGGTTTTGCTCCGATTCCGGCAATTCCAGGTATAATTAGGCTTAGGTATAGTTGAGAAAGATGTTTGGATTGTTGAGGATGTGCTTGCTGGTTAAATTTGGTGGCCTATGGTGGAGTTGCCGATGGCGGGTGGCGGTGCTTAGGGCGGAGTTTTGGTTTCTGCTTTTAGCTAATTAAATTGTTCATGAGTTGTAGAAGCTGTAAATGTGATTTTGGTGAAGATTAGAGAAGTTTTGAATTGACTTTGAATTTTTGAAAAAAATAATAATTAGAATTTCGGTTATAGAATTTCTAGAATCCGACTGTCAGATTTCTCTTGAATTTGCCTAGAATTTACAATTTGACGAATTGACTTTATTGGTGTTGTTTGGATGGAATCCGATGTGGATTGAAGGAGTTGGGTTTAAAGGAGGAGTTTAGAATTTCATATCTAATTATCGTAAATTTAAATTTCCGTCCTGTGATTATATTTTTTACGATTGCTATTTGTACATGACTAGAGGAGTCTCCATACAAGGAGAATATCGATCTACGACAGGATTAAACGAATGCTGTGAGTGGAATTTTGTTTTAAATAATGATGCATGCAATTATTTTCCCAAAATGATGATCGATTGATTTATCTATTTAGCATGTTGTTATTTATTGAGCATAATATTTTTGCTTTGGATTATAATTTTGCTTTGTTTTCCATATGAAATTTGAATATGAAATTGTTATGATCGGATTTGGATTTACGATTTGTTTTCGGTAACATGATTTGATTTTCAGAGATTAATTATGATTTATATGATTTTTCGACGAATTTTAGTTATAAATTATCCTCGGCTATTTGTTATGAATTTGAGAATATTTTGGCGTGTGGGGTCACGACATTGGAATATATTTATTTTTCTCATGAGAAATTGGGGAAGATTTATGGATTTATGGATTTACTGGTTTTCGATTATTTTCTTCACCATACTGGGGTCGTTCTATAGTGTCTCCTCCTCACTTACTTTGTGTTTGTGAGTGGCAGTCGAGGTTATTAGTTCTCCTCCTCACACAATCTATGTGTGAGTGGCAGTCGAGGGTGGAGTGTACGGGGCTCCTTTACTCATATGGTGATATTTCTTCCCCATATAAATTGTTTTTTTTTTAACTAGAGGGGCTGGATCATTTTCTTTCTAACACTTATTTCGAACTTAAGAAAAATAAATTCTTTTCTCTAGTCTTGCATGCATCGGAGTTTCATTTAAAGTTAAATTGTGGGAAAGTATAAAACTCTTTCCTTTTTCTTTATGTTATGATTATTAAATTTTCGTCCACTCATGCTAACATTTTAAATGCTTTTCCCCTGGGCCCTTCTGTTTCAAATGCCCAGTTCACAGCGTTGCTGCTCGGCGTATTAGGAGTGAGCCATAGTGATTGCATCTGCTTCCGTGATCTCGTATAGTGGGTAGCCTACTGAACGTTATATCTATTTCTGTTTCTAGTTTTGCTCTGATTACTATGGGAATTGTGACCCAGACTTGTAGTGAATTATATTTGAGGTCCATGACCTAACTTTGGTGAATTGTTGTATTTTAATTATGGAGCTTTGTTGGACTTTAAGTATTTGAGATACTTTTATTATCTTTGATTTTGAGTTGGTTTGGAACATGGGAGCAGGGTGGCTCCAGGCGGATACAGTTCGATTTTTAGAAGTGATTATGGTTTCTTACATGTTTGGGTTGTCTACTTTTAGGGGAGGTTCTGCCGAAATTTGCGGTAAAATCTTCTTTAAAAGTGGGTCTCATAGGGCCACTTCGGATTTCATGGTGAAATCCAGGGCGGGCCTTGTTAGGCATAGCTGGTCGGCAAAAATGACGCCTTTTCATCTTTCTTCGGTGAATGCAACTTCACCACGCCAGGGAGGCGGAACACCTGCTTCAGCCTGTTGATAGCAGACTGGGTCATCGGACCCCCCACCTCATCAACAAGAGTTCCATCGCGGAGGACTCAAGCCAACTCTACATCCTACTCGGCGACATCATCCCCGTTCGCGGAGCCGCTAGCAGCGGTATTACTCGCTAACCTCTCCTCATGCTACTTGAGGGCGGTGGTTTCCTCCCTCGCCGTCGAGGTTTCGGGGCTCCCAACATGACACATGGACACTTCCCATGGTATCATTTGTAGTGGTTCGACGTCTAGTGGTTTAGGCAGTGAGGTTCCTGCAGGGGCAGACGAATGTAACGAGTCAATAAAAACCCTATCGGAGCCACTGAGCGACATGTCAGACCCGGAATCCTCACCGCTCGAGATCTCTACCAAGCTAGCCATCAGAGACACCCTAAAACCCAAATAAGTTAGTTCCAAATGGATCTAAGCTACCCCTATGTCAGATTTTATCCAAGAACACCAACAACAATCATACCCAACAAACCCAGAAACCACAGAAAACCTAAAAACCACATATATCCCTCGAAACCCAGATTCGGCCATCTAGCACAATACAACACACCAACCTTCTGCCAAAAACGTCAAACCCAACCCACAAAAACCTTTCTAGTCCCTCAAACACGTTGTCATAAAAAGGGCAAGATTACATGCAGAAAGAAAAGTATCAAAAAACATAAACAACGATCAAACAACGAAACACGATGGCCAGATCACCAACCTGAAGTATGTGAGGTGTATACGCTTGTAGATACCCAATCCTGTCTCTGGGATAGTTTCTTTCCCTCAAAGGATCGACACCCTCACTTCTAAATTGCATTACTTACTCCTCCAGACTCTCACAGACCAAGCTCGAAGACGACGACTCAAGTTTGAAGTTTAGACAATGTCAAATTCTTCTAAGTTCCCCCTCTTTTATGTTAACATCAGAGCAATTCGGGCCATCCGCCAAAAAACGACATCGCATAGGAACCGTACACGTGCCCCACGATCACACCCACTATCCGGAGTAATCGAGTTGCCTCCATTACAAAAAGATATTTAATCACATTAATGGCGAAGCGACAGGTGTGCTAAGAAGACATACGCCCACACGCCAACCCAGTAAATAGCAAACACATGTCGGGCTCTATCAGACGAAACATCTATCCAAGTTAACTGTCAGGAGCAGGAATAGCAATCGACAAGAGAGAAAGTCTCCGCTAAGTGCATCACTGCTAGCGGAACTTCTCACCTTCATCTTGCAAGCGAGAAAGTCTCCGCTAAGCGCAACACTACTAGCGGAACTTCTCCCCTTCATCTTGCAAGCGAGAAAGTCTCCGCTGAGCACAACACCACTAGCGGAACTTCTCACCTTCATCTTACAAGCGAGAAAGTCTCCGCTAAGCACAACACATCTAGCAGAACTTCTTACCAAATCACAAGCGAGAAAATCCTCGCTATGCAACACTATGCTAGCGGCACTTCTGACTATTACCTCTCAGCGGAGAGGCTCCCGCCAACAGTGGTTTCTGAGGCAACGTCTCATGACGACAATGGCTGTTACACGGCGTTGTAGTCAAGCTCTGCTCCTCCGGGAAAAAGTAAGGGGACATGTCAACACTGTCTCCGACTGCTCTGATTAGGCATGTTGACCCCCTTCACTCTAGTATCATAGATTAGGCCCTCAACAAACAATATACCGGCCAAAAGGAGGTCTATCTTAGCCGGAGAGTGGGGGACTCCCTAGGGGGCCTAGCAGGGGCCCACTCAAAAGGGCATAAAGTGTTTGGTCAGAACAAAGTCTATGGTTGACAATGCATTGACGCTAATTATGATTCTGCAAGACTAGTAGAAGTAACGCTTCAAACCGCTAGGCAACTCCCCTACCAAGATTGCCCTCCTTGATTGGGGACTAGGGGGACTTGTACTTACATGAGCATTTGCCTAAGCACAATTAGCTACAATGAGCCACGCTCATACTTCCTCCAGCAGTACCAACAACTGTCGAGGGTGTGACCTAGAGAAACACAGCCAAACAGGCTATCACCTGAGCTCAGGCCTATCCCGAGATCACCGCTGACTCGCCTCCACGCGCTGAGCCAAGATCACCTTGCTGAAGCATCAGAAGCTGAGAACTGAAGCATATCAGTCCCACATCGAAAACAAAGAAGAGATCAATCGTTTCCCCACCTATAAAAGGTCCACTCCTCTCTCCTCATTAATTATGCATTTACTACTTATCTAACGTTATGCTGTCAACACAAATACATTGACTGACTTAGGCATCGGAGAAGAGAAGATCGCCAACTTTATGCTGTCAACACAAATACATTGACTGACTTAGGCATCGGAGAAGAGAAGATCGCCAACTGTGGTCTCCCTCTAACGCCCTTTGTGTTTTTATTGATAGGTAGCGGAAGCACAAGAATACCATAAGTAGCGGTTCATCTTCGAACCCACGTTGATTAAGGTTTGGCCACCGCTGAATCTTAGACATTAACATTGGCATCGTCTGTGGGAATCCTTGAGCAAAAAGTCATCCCACCACAACATTCACCATGACTAATGATAGTGGGGGAATCGCTGAAGAAGAAGCAGACCAGTCCGTCAACCCCCAACCCACTAACCCCGCGGCTAACGTTAACCGCGCCTTATTAAACACTCCGATCAATCCAAGCATGGAACCCCATATCCCACAAACTTAAACTACAGCGGAGGCTCGTCTAGGCAGCAGTCGCCTCCCGCCGGGCTAAGACCTCGCCACTATGTATGAGCTGGCACTGGCAGACCTTCACAAGGCAAACAAAGAGCACGAGCAAGAGGGCAGGGAAAAGGCCGAAGCTCAGAAGCAAGTGGCCACGTTGATGTCCAAGTTCGATGAGCTAAAGAAGGCGCTGGAGGCAAATGCTAACCCAGCGCAGAGTGACTAATCACAGAGTACCAAACATATTAGACCCAACGCCGGTGGATCGGTACCTGCACCAATCATACAGATGCAGGTACCGCTGAACCCATCCGAGCTGTTGGGAATAGGTCCTCCACCCATACCACGATTGATGATAGAGCAAGAAGCGGAATCACAACCATGCACCAACCGCTCCGCAACCAGTGTTAGAACTTAGGGCAATCCGCCTGTCCCCAGGTGAGAGTTAGCTCAGCGGAATCTCCAGACTGGACCCGCTAGCAACACAAAAGCCCTAATTTTGGAAAGGATGCAACACCTAGAAGAAAGACTAATTCGGGCAAAGACAGGCACCCCTGCGCCAATTCAAAATCCGCTCCTTGCGTCAAGGCCAGGGCCATTCACCTCCAGGATCCTGCAGGCCGTCAGACTTTTACTTATAACTTTCGCATACGAACTTTGATTTTTACGTACCATATATGCACTAACTCGGTTTAACGTCCTCTATGACTTTCCCGAAGAAAATTTTCTCAAATTTTGACCCGAACAAAAAGACAACTTTAATTTTAAGGCCACTAAAAGTATCGAAACAAAGTAAAAAAGTGAAAGTAATTGCCGTTTTACCGTCCAAATGACTAGTACACCGGTAAATTGAGATACGGGATGTAACAACTGATATGCTTCAGTCTGATGACTTTTCATCCTTTCCACATGGACGACTTTTGGTGGAGCGTGTTGGCCCGTCGAGGTATGTTTCGACCTGGAACTGGTTTGTCGGTGAAGGTTAGCTTGCTTTTCTACCGAAGGTCACACCATCAAGGCCCCTCCAACAAAGTGAGGTGGTCTGGTATGAGTGTTGATTATGGCCAGCAGATACCGTGTATGTACAATTCCCCAAGTCACCAGTCAAGGCAGAACCTTAGGTTACATGTCGGGCCTAATCAGTGCGAGCGCGTCGTCAACCCTGGCCTTTTTCTGAGCGAGCACTTATGCCCTTTTAGGTGGGCCCCTGCCAGGCCCTCTAGGGAGTCCCCCATTCCCCGGCTAAGAAAGACCTCCATTTGGTCGGGTGATTGTTTTGTGAGGGGAGCTGCTTGACAGCTTGAAGCGATGGGTGGCGATCCCACTCTTTTAGTGCCTTAGTGTCGAGAGTTTAATGGCCTGATCAGTAGTTTCCGTGGGCAATGTTAACGCGTCCCTTACTCTTTCCTGGAGGAGAAAAATTTAACTGCATCACCTCGTAGGGGTCGGTGTACAGATAACAAGTGGGGGTGTCCATTGTTCTTACCTCCCCACTATGTATGGATTATGTCAATTGGATTATGTCAATTGTTATGACTATGTTGCCTTTTGGCTGCTTGAGTGATGATGTCGGGAAACTAAGTTGGTTTGCGGTTAATAAGGTATGAATAGGGAATGAAACTGGTTTACTGCCAAGAGGCCCATTGTTGACAAACAGTTGTGCTGGTAGTTCAAAAGCTGTTGGTGAAAGCAGGATGTTGGCGGTGAACAAAGGATGTTGGCAATGAAGCATGGATTTTTGCGGTGAACCTAGTTTTTTGGAATATCGGCTTCGTAAATGTGGACTTTTCCTTGGGTAACCTATGTTGAGAAACAGTGTCGATGTCGGAAGATGATGTTTACTAGCGGTGAAACTAAGGTGTTAACAGTGAAACAAGGGTGTTGGCGGTGGGCCTTTTGAATTTTGAGTCGATGCTAAGATTTGGAACGATCTTCCGACAAGGTAGGTGACACGTGGGGATTACTGATTGGGATGGCGTGCGCAGGTTCGTCGCTTCGCAACCATTGTCGTTTCGCCATAAATGCGTCATTTATGACTTCGTGGGTTTTACCAAGGCGACATCCCGGTTTGTAGGGTACGTGGTGCAATCTGACGAGGCAATTACTTTTCGTCGACGGTGGTGATTTGTCGAGGGAATTTGTATTTGAAGGGGAAACGAAGCTGAATTCTCTTCACTTTGCCCTATTTTGCAAAATCATATTTCGCCTGCTGTTCTTCAGTCTTCGTTTTGGCAAAGTTGAGGTATGCTTTCTTTTTCTGAGATTTTGTGTTCCTAGTTGAGTTTGCCTTTTTTGCGAGTGCATGTGATTCATAGGGCTCGTACAGATACATTTGTGGTTTGATGTGTGTTGTGTTTGAGGGTCTAGGAATTTTGGGTTTTCTAGGGTTTTGTTTGGGGCTTTTTTTTTTTTTTTTTTTCTGTTTTGAACGATTGTGTTCTTAAGTGAGTTCTTGTGACTAATAGCATAGGGTATGGTTAGATCTAACTTGACTGCTAACCTCTAGGTTAGAGCATTGGTGGGGCAACCGAACGTTATCAATATTTCAAGTAGTGAAGAATCTGCGTTTGACGTGTCGTCACTTAACTCGTCGGAGAAAGACTTTATTGACTCGCTGCGTCATCCTACTTCTGCAGGAGGTAGCTTCAAGGAACCACTAGACATACTTCCACTGCAAACCATTTCCCCGCCACGAATGGTGTCTCTGCAGAGCGATGAGCACTAGATTGTCTGCCAAAGTGAGTAGGCGGCGAAGTTTGATAGTGGCAAGGGTAGTGTTAGTTCTTCGGGTCAAAGTGACGAGGGGGCTGAGGTTGAGGAGGGGCAAAGTTCTCGGCCTACTGATTTTTCTTGGACCATCCGCGATGGTACTAGGGTGGAAGAACCTTCCTCTACCATGTCGTGGTGAAAGATAAATAAGTTGAGAGAGCGATTTCGGCTACCCGACATCGTGAAGTTGCGGCCGCAATAAAAGGATAAAAGGCTACAGTCTTAGCAGAGGGTTATCCCGCTATCCATGAAGCCATCCTCCACCACTGTGTGAAATTGCCGTTACTTCCGAGTCTGCAATATATGCTGCACGAGCTGAATATTGCGGTTGGCCAGGTTTCCATAAATATGTGGAAGATGTTGTTAGTTTTGACCTCCTTATGGGACTTACCGGGGTGCGAATTCCCTACGGTGGTTGAGGTTTTGTTCTTTTACGAGTTGACGTATAATGAGAAAGAAATGCAGTGGCACCGTGAAACTAACTCATCGGCTTGGCGCTCCCAAAATTCTGGAAAATACCCCCGATTCTTCTACGATATGGCGAGCAACCGTGTGCGTTGCTACGGAAGGTTGGGAATACAACACAAGGCCAAAAGGGGCCAAAGCTCTGTTATTCAGTGTTCCGTCGAAGTTCTAAGCGATAAAAGGTTGTTGTTTCATTGCTTGAGACATAACCTTGCATTGAGTGTTTCTTTTGTTTGTGTTTGTTGACTCTGCCGTCACCTTTGGCTTCAGTATTTGTGTCATTCTCTGATGACTTTCCTGTGTGTTTGCAAAGGGTTGGAGATCGAAGTTGACCAACATTAAACAACAGCGAGTGTGTCGTGTGCATTACTGCTGGACGAACAGGAACTGTCTTGATCTCTGTGTTTTGTCACATTGGTTACTGCTTATTCGCTTGGCTATTACTCATGAGCCTGGTAAGTGGCGCTTACCCCTGGATCCTTGTACTTTGTTGTGTTTTTGATGTTGCCTGAATTGTGATCTTTTGCTTGTTGCAGTGGCAATTAGCACGAACAAGAGGACCGACAAAGTTCTAAAGGAGGCGATGGCAGACCTTGGGGGGATTAAAGGTTACGTTAACTTCATGATTGATGAGGCTACTTAGGTACTGAAGAAGATTGTCGATTTGAAGACAAGGGTGGTAACGATGAAGGCAGAGACAAAGATTTTGGAAGCATCCCTTCACTCTAATCGCGTAAAGTTGAAGAAAAAGAAAGTAGGTGGCAAAGAGAAAGATGTGGCGGATGAGGATGAAAAAGAAAATGAGGAGCTGTTTGAGGAAGCTGAACGGCTCCAAAGCGATGCCAGTGCCAGGGCTCGCTTGGTACAAGATGCTGTTTTGGTACAGCTGTATGCTGTTTTTGGTGTCGGCATTGGGGGTCCGGTGTTGCGAGATGCTATTACTATCTACAGCAGAGAAGGTGAGGTGACAAGCCAAGCCGTTGGTGATGCGACTCCGGCTGCCGAGGTGCCTGATGTTCGTCAAGAGGTTAGGAAGGGCGATGGCAGGGGTACTCAGGTTGTGGAGACCCATATCCAGGCTGGCGAAGTGGATGGGACCCGAGTATCGGATACTTGTGCTCCTACTGATGGAGCTGGGTCGAGGAAAAGGGTTGCCTCACAGCTTCATCTTAGGAGTCCCCCGGTGGGTGTTGCTGTCGATCCTCGGGGGGGAAAGAGGTCTCGGGTTGAAGGTGTGGCGCGCTCGAGATCGACAAGTGGGGGCTTTTGGGGTTCTCTTGACGAGGTTGCTGGGGGTCTCGTGCGTACTATGGGTTAAATTGGCATCATAGATGGTGCCATTCTACACATGGTTGTTGATATGCGCAATTACCATCGTGATCGCAGCCGTGTGAATACTGAGGATCCTCGCCTTAGGTATCGGGAGGCCCAAGAGAGACTGATGAGGGTACGTGTTATGTTTTGCATGCATTCTCTTTCACATGTTATTAGTTGCTCTTATTGTATTTGAATGTGTTGATTGCTTATCGCACGATGTAGGTTGTGAACATGAACTATCAAGCCTCTGTTGAGTTGCTTGCGCATTTTGATCGAGAGATCGCCCGGCTGTAAAGGGAGCTGATTGCCTAGAAAGAGCGGGTGCATGAGCTCCAGGATTCGTTGGATCGCAGCTAGGTGGAGCATGAGGAGATAAGGCGGGAGATTGATGATGGGATCGCGAGAAGGATGGAGTTAGAGCAACCACTCACAGTGGAGGAGTCTCATCATCAGGAGGCCGAGAATGTCGTTGCCCCGCTGAGGAAGTCAAACCTGGACTTGACCGGTAAGTTGCAGCGGGCAGAGGTTGGTTTGAAGGCTTTGGTGGAGGTCAAGGCCCAGGTTGGCGAGGCTCAGGAGAGTCTTCAAGAGTTGGGGAGGCAGGTCCGGGAGCACGATGCCAAGTTGGAGCTTCGTGGTGCCTCCCTAGAGTGTTTGGCTCCTTATCCCGATCGTGTTGTGGAGTTGGTGGGGCAGGTCGGTATGTTGCAAGAGGAAATTGATCGCCTGAGGGTCGTTGAACGTCAGGCTGGTGAGAAGGAGGCAGAACTGGAGCAATTGAGGAAGGAGTTGGATGAGCAGCGGACTCGGGCTAGTGACTTCACCGCTGAGTGCCTTCGACTGTGTGCCGCTGCCAAGACGCATTTTGATAAGCTCAAGAAGGCCAAGAGAGATGTCGTGGCAAAGGCGGTGGATAACTATCTTCTGTCGGTGCCCTTTCAAGAGAAGATGAATAAGGCCTTCTCGGATGGGGCCCTACACTCCATCAGTGAAGGTATCGCTGCTGGCTGGATTGATCAGGAGAAAATGGTCTGTGATATGCAGGCGAAGAAGGCAGCAAGGTAAAAAACCAGCGCCGCGAGTGGTGGTCGTGGCTAGGGGATTGTGATGCTCGAACCGGCTACTGCCACTAAGCGTGCCCCTAGCCAGACTGGCGACCGTGAGGCAAAGGGTGCTAAGGTGGGCGAACAAGAGGAAATGCAAGTGGATGCAGAGGTCGATATGCAGGGCGACAATGTTAGGGAGCGAGATGGAGTGGGAGAGCGAGATCGGGTAGGGGAGCAGGGGCGCAGTGCCGAGGGCGAGACATAATTTCTCTTTTTGCTTTTGCTTTGCTAGTGATAGGTTTGCTGACTTTTAAATACTTTGAATTTTGTCGAGACATTGACCGATTGGTCTTCTTTTGGGATGTCCATTTTGCTTGGAAATATGAAAGGTTTATTGGGAGCAAACATTTCCTTGGGCGGCGGTCCCTCGTGCGACAAGGAGATGTCAGAAAATTTTGAAATCATCAAAATGAAAATAGGCATATATATCCACTAAATATAGAAAGCTAAGCAACTCTTTAGCTAGAGTATGTCATAGTGACTGGCCTGATTCTTACTTGATAGCATTTTTAGTCTCATCATAACTAGCCTTCTTCGTCTCACTCTAAGATCAACCACAGAAAAATCAATAATGGGAATCCAATACAATACTGTTGGGAATTCTGATATGGCTAGGTTTTTTTTTTTTTTTTTTTAGATTTTGTGCTTTGTCATTATTGCAGGTCTTTAAAGCGGCATGACCATTGGTCATCTGGGGGTGGTTTATGGCAGTGGCCTTCCCTTTTAAATAGGCAGAGTGAGGGGGGTGGGTTGATCATATTTTCAACATGGCATTCTCCTTGTTTTTCATTGTGCTTCTGCTCCTGAAATCTTTTCTCCCCTTTGGCAGTTTGCTTTTCCAGAATTCTAGGCTTTATAGCTTAATCTCATGCCTGGGTAATAGGCTTTATAGCCTAATCTCAGGCAGGCTCAGCGTAGCTGTCCCTTGGAATTACCCTCCTAACTCCAAGATGGACCTGCGGGGCCCACTTTTCGAGAAGATTCGACAGAACCTCCCCTAAAAGTGGGCAACCCTAAACCTGCTGAAAACACTTCTAAGTAATAAAAGTTCTATGCTTGAAGCCACCCTGCTTCCTTGCAACATTCCATAAGTTTCCAAGTATAAACATCGAACTCCACAAACATAACAACTTAAACAAATTACAGCCCAGCAATTCAAACCATTCAACTTCCTCCCAAATTATACAACTTTCTTACACACATAATTATACAAATGTATAAATCCACCCTCTTTAAGTATTCAGAGCAATCTAAGGAACACACTTCGAAATATAATACATAAAGTAGGTTAATAAATAACCTACTGAGGATAGATGACAAAGGTGGTACTAGCCTCCACTCCTAAGCCGGTCAGCAACACTGCGATCTGGGCAATTGAAACCAAAGGGCCCAGGGGGAAAGTACATAAAAACGTTAGCGTGAGTGGACAAAATAAATAAGTATAAAGGGAGAAAAGTTTATACTTTCCCACAAATTTCAATTATAAAATCTCGATGCATGCAACGTTTATAAAACATATTTCTTAAATTCAAAACTCGTGAAAAACATACCAGCCCCGCTGGTTAAAAGAAATCGGACTAGCCCTGCTAGTCAAGTAATGATAAAATATGGGGAAGAAATTTCACCATACGAAAGAAGGGAGCCTCCTAGGCTCGGGTCGGAGTGTCCCACACTCTGGAGCATCCCATGCTCGGCTCTTACTCACCCACAAACACATAGTAAGCAGGGAGGAGTACTAATAGGCTAGCTAGCAATAAAATATAGCGACCCAGGTATGGTGGGTAAAAACTATTAAAATCCAATAAATCCTTAAGGCTTCCCCATGTCCCACGAATAAAGAAAACACGGGTACGATTCCCAACCGTACCCGGAAATACTCATAAAAAGTCGTATAAACCAACAGCGTGTCCCACACGCTAAAAGGATAAATAGATCACCACTAGGGCATTCCCAATGCCAAAAATCGTAGGTCGATAAATACACGTGGAGATTTACTCCAACAAAACTCGATTGCAAATAAAGTCTCAAATCGACGAATATAAATATAATATAAATAGTGTAAATCCGGAAATCACATCGAAAACAATTCGTCGAAAATCAACATCAATTATAAATTTGAATCCGAGCATAACAACTTAATAACCGAAACTCACAACCGACATAAATCATAAGTATTTCATGAGAATCAATATTGAAAGCAAATCCATGAGATAAATTGTAATCAACTTCCTATGCTCGGAAAATAATACGTTAAATAAATAAATAAAACATGCTTTAATAAATAAATGCATGCATCACTTATTTGAAAACAAAAGTCCACTCACAGTGTACGACTAAGACTGCCGTCGATCCGAACCCTCCTCGAGGGAATCCTCCTCACGTCCTGTACAATATAACGTTCGTAAACCTTAATAACTGGATGGAAAACTAAATTACGATAATTAAAACCAAACCCTAACATCATCTTTATTTGCCCAAAATCTCCCAATCTTCTTCACTAATGTTATTCTCTTAAAATATGGGCTTTAGGGCCGAATCAAGGAAATCCGATAGATGGATTCCTCGTAATTCAATTAACAATTTCATCATTGATCAACATCAAAATCCATACTCACTCTTCTCTAATTTTATCCCAAAGCTGCAATTATGAAACTAGGTATATAATTGACCAATTATCTCAACAACAGAAATCTAATTCCGGCCAAACACAGTCTCACGCGCCACCAACAGTGGCGGCGCGTGGCACCCACGCGCCGGTACCAACCTCCACCACCGGCTACCAAATTTCATATACAGCAACAATTCAACACACTGATTAAACTTCTCAACTACAACATTCCCAAATTATACCTGTAAACGGTCGAATTCAACCGGCGAAATTAACCCAGAAAATCAAGAACCCTAGATTTTCAATTCTGCCTCAACACTTCAAATCTTGATTCGAGGCTAGGGGCGAAATGATCTCCGTGGAAAACCGAGGCTTCGACGCCAAAATGGTGATCGGAGGTGGCCGGAATCGCCGGAAATCGGCAATATGGGCAAACTGCTACAGTGATTTTCCCCGCTCCCAATCGAGCTTCTCCGGCCAAATCGCCGAAAAATACCTCCACAGACGTGACAAGGGGAAAGAACCGAGCTTGGGGGTGGCCGGATTACGTCCTGGGTCGGCCGGAGGAGGAAGAAATCGAAGGGGGAAAAGATCGGGCCGAAAGGGAGGAAGGGTCGGGAAGAGAGAGAAGAGAGAGTTACCCGGCTAGGTGGATTTCTGAAAAACAGTAATTTCCATATATATATATATATAACTTACCGTGAACAGTAAATTCTACATTTTTGGCCATAACTCTCACATACTAAGTCCAATTTTTACGCACCACATACGCACGCGCTCGGTTTAACGTCCCCTACAACTTTCATGAAGGACATTTCCTCAAATTTTGACCCGAACAAAAAGTCAACTTTTAGGGCCACTAAAATATAAATAAAAAGTAAAAATTGAAAGTATCCGACAATTACCGTCCATAAAGTGAGTAAATCGTTAATTCTAGGTTCGGGACGTAACACATTCATTCCTTCATTTCATTATCGCGATGTGTTGCATAGCCTTGACACTCATTCTACATTTCGTTATTGCGATGTGTCGCATAGCCTTGACATTCATTCATTCATTTCGTTGTCGCGATGTGTCGCGTAGCCATGACATTCATTCATTCATTTCGTTATTGGGATGTGTCGCATATCATTGACATTTATTCATTCATTCATTCATAAAAGGAATTCATATGATCGAGCTTGGCAACTCCCGGGTTTGCGAGGGACAGCGTTGTACTGTGTCAGCAGAACCAGCCGTAAGGGATATCGCATTCACTTTAGTGATAACGCGTGGGCAATAAGTTGGGATTACCATACAGCGTGCCCTTGCCTATTGCGTAGGGCTGGGAAAAAAAACCGATAAACCGAAGAACCGGGCCGAACCGACCCGATTTTGGCCGGTTCGGTTCGGTTTTGTCTCTTAATTTAATATTTATTTTCTATTCGGTTCTAATATAGTACATTTCGGTTCAGTTTCGGTTCCTCAATTTTATTTCTTGTTTTACCCGAACCGAGGGAGTGTAGCATATATTTACACTTTTCTCTACTTTTTATACTATTTTTTCTCTAATAAAATACATACCCTACTGACCTACTCCCATTTCTCTCTCTCTGTCGGCCCACTACCTCCCTTTCTCTATTCTCTTTTTGACTTTTTCTCTATTCCCTCTCTCTATTATGTTCCTTACCTATGAGCATGTGATGTTCACTGACTTCACTCCAATTCCCTAGGTTTCTCCAATAGAAAATTGCCAAGAAAATCAAAAAGTCTCCTTAATCTACTCCCCACTAATTCTTTTTATCTTTTTAGTCATACCTACCCCATCTCTTCCCTCTCATAGCCGCAGCAGCCATATTCTTCTTCTCCTCTTCTTCTCCTCCTCCTCCAGTTCTGGTGTGTTCTCTAATGGAGAAACTGAGAAAATTGCATAACAAAATGTGGCTGGGAAGCTGAGAAACTGGATAGGTTTACATGTGTACAGGAACCGGTTACAAGCCGTAACCGAACCGTTCCAAGTCGGTTTCGGTTTCAAGTCGGTTCGGGCAAAAAAATGCAGCAACACTGAACCGGAAAAACATCATCGGTTCCGGTTCCGGTTCCGGCAAAAAGAATGGAAAAACATAACCGATCCCAGCCCTACCTTTGCGTGTAATTGTTATGGGGCTGGCGTAGGGCCTATGGCGATAGTGGTTTGGGGATACGATATTTGACCATTTAAGGGTTGGCATTTTCTAAGCGATGAAAAGTATGGCGAGTAAAAGCATTTCATTCACTGCTGTGCCAAGGTAGGTGCAAAATACACATTTAAAATGATGAGACGAGAAGAAGAAAAAAGCAGTGGTGTTGTTCACATTATGGGGAAAGGTGATAACGAGATGGAGATTGTGCAGCCTGGGTGTCTCGCTCTACTTGGGATAGTAGCAGAGATGTTGGGCATTCCACGGATGTGGGAGAGTAATACCGTCCGACTACCTTGGTGATTTCGTATGGCCTTTCCTTGGTGACCTTTAGTCTTGTTAGAGTTGGCATCTTTTCCTTCATCACCCAATCCCCGACAGAGAGGATGCTTGGCATGACCCTTGCGTTGTAGTATCGGGCAATACGCTGCTTGTTGTTTATATTGCGGAGGTGGGCTCGCTCTCGACGCTTTTCCAAAAGGTCAGAGTCTAGGTTCAACCCTTCCTAGTTGGTGTGTGTGTCAAAGCATGCAACTCTATCGCTTTGCACTTCTTGCTCGACCAGGATCACTGCTTCTGTGCCAAGTGACATGCATAAGGGAAACTCGCCATTGGCTTCCATTGGGGTTGTTCTGATCGCCCAGAGAACCTCGGGTAGCTTCTCTGCCCATAAGCTCTTGGCATCGTCCAACTTCTTCTTGAAGTTCTGCTTGATGATATTGTTGACGACTTCGACTTGGCCATTTGTCTGTGGGTGTGCGGGGGAGGCGTAGCAAATCTTTGTGCCGTATTGGCCGATGAACTCCCTGAGGGTATCGTTATCGAACTGTGCACCGTTATCGGTGATGATTGTTTTAGGGATTCTGAATCGGCAATAAATGTTCTTCTATAGGAAGTTGATGACCTTGGCGACTGTGATCGTGGCTAGAGCCTCTGCCTAGACCCATTTGGTGTTGTAATCCACAGCAACAATGGCGAACTTTAACTGGCCTGGTGCGGCAATTGTAGGTGGCTAGGGGTGAATGTGATGAGGCGAGGCCTAAGATTGCTAGTTGAACAAGAAGATCACTACATTGAATTCCGAAACTGGAGAAACAAACTAAAGAGAACAAGGCATTAGAAGCCTAGGGGCATGACTGGAAGCGGGAGGTTGAACGACTAACCAAGGAGTTAGAGGATAAAGATGCAAATCTGAACTCAACGAGAGCGAGTTTGGAGGAGGCGAATGGGGAGGTGTAGCCCTTAAACAAGGAAATCGAGGATGTCATTGCGCAAAAGGACCAGGAGAAGGCGAAAGCTGTTGAGAAGGAGCATGATCAAGCCCGCTTGAATCAAGGAATGTAGAATTTTCTTTCCGGGGCCATTGAAATTTTTGAGCGGAACCCGGTGGAGGAGAAAAGTCAAACAAGACCTTTGAATGAGGGACTTAATAGGCTTTTCAAGCTGACCTGCGACACCCAGTTCAAGTATTTCAAGAGCCAGGGGTGATTAACAAGGCGAAACTTTTGGCGCTATAGGAAGAGGAACGGAAGAATAAGTTTGATTAGATCAAAGCGGTTGCTAAGAAGCATGCTGGCTGTCAAGCATCCTTTGATGGAGAAGAGGGAAGTGTGTCCAAGGAAGAGGAGGATTCGAATTTGATGTGACACAGACAACAAACATGACTACTTCCTACTACCAGGCTTCAGGACACCCCCGGTATAACTCCAGATGCGGGCCACTCCCAATCTTTGGACATTGATGGCTAGGCTCTTTGGATGTTATTATTTTTCTTTTTGCTTGTGTTTCCTTTAGTTTAACTCCTTTTGAATATTGCACAAAGTTTGTGTACGCATATGTCGTTTATATTTTGGTGGGGATGGCCCTGCCTTTGTTTGCCTTCCTTTCTCTTTATATGTGTTATGTTTTCCCGATTTTAAATTGTGGAAATGATTCCACTAAGCCATTTATCCTTGTTAGATGAAATAATCAAAGGCATTAAAATTGTTTGGCATTTACTCGAATGTCGGATGACCAGTGTGTAAGAGTAAAGAGAAAACAATGGTCTGAATAATTCTCATTTCATTGACACTGAATGATCAGCGGATATACAATGCTTAGCCCCTGAGGACAGTTGTAACAAAACAAAATGAACATGTAACATAGGATGAAGACTTATGAAGTCTTAAATCATTGAGCGGATGCTCAGTTGTAGTAGTAGCGTAGATGCTCTGTGTTCCATGGGTGTTTGGAGATCTAGGCATCCTCATTTTGCAAGTAGAAGGTTCCTGGGCTAGCCACCTCAACAATTTTGTATGGGCCTGCCACCTCAACAATTTTGTATGGGCCTTCCCAAGTTGGGAGGAGACTGGTGGGTGGGAGAATGACTTACTTCACGACCCAGTCCCCCAGTTGGAGGGTTTGTCCCCGAACATGTGCATTGTAGTTTCGAACTACTGTCTGCTTATTGACCAAATTGTGCAGGTGTGCTTGGTCCCACTTTTCTTCCAGCAAATCCTTATCGAGGTTCAGGCCTTTCATGTTGCGTTGGGCTCTTGTATCTCAATGGGTATGACGACCTCAGTGCCGAAAGCTAAGCTAAATGGAGTTTCTCTAGTTGCCCTTGTTGGAGTCGTCCGAATGGACCATAGGACCTCTAGTAGCTTCTCTGCCCATAGGCCCTTCACAGCATCAAGCTTCTTTTTCAACACTTTCTTTATGATTTTATTTACGGCCTCGACCTGTCCTTTTGTTTGAGGGTGTGCGGGTGAAGAGAATAACATTTTTGTCCCGAGCTTGGAGGTGACCTCTACCACTTCCCTATTGTTGAATGGGTTTCGTTGTCAATGACTATGGTGTGCGGAACGCCATAGCGGCAGCAGATGTTCAGCCATAAGAAATGAAGAGCCTTGGTAGTAAGTGGTTCTGCTTCTATCCACTTAGATTCGCAGTCCACTGCAACAATTATGTATTTGAATTGTCCCTTTGCTCTTGGAAACTTGCCTATCAGATCAAGTCCCCATTGGGCGTTTACCCAGTGAGTGACAATAATAGACATCAGTTCCACTAGAGCCTTTAAATTCTATATGGATTTAAAGAGATTCTAATGTATTCTATTAGCATGATTTGTTTGGATTTCAATAAACAAACTATGCCAATGTCCATCTATCTATCTAATTTTTTGTTTGTTCAAGTAAATCCAGAATATGTGTATGGCCCAAACTCTAGGCTACTTGACCTAATTGTAATAGGGTTTTGAATTAGAGATATTCTCGGAGATATTCATAGATATCTGATTAATTGTACGATTATCTTTCCTTGTGCAACTCTGATTCTATGTCTTGTAATCCTTTATATAAAGAGGTCCCTATTATCAATGAAAGCACGACTCAATTATCTCATAATTCAGTTTTCCTTAAACACGTTATCAGCATTAAGCCCTAACCCTAAAACAAATAGCCATACCCTGATTCAAGAAACTAAAAACCCAAAATTCGAATACAAAACCTTAAAGCCTTTTCTGCCTCCACCTAACCCCTTGAAGCCTTCCACACCAGGAGTCCATAACCGACCGCAGAACAACCAGAACTGGCCGGAAACCTACCAAACTTGCCACCGGAAGCTCCAAACCACCCGCAGCAAATACTCCACCGGTTCACCACCTTCCGAATCTCCGATTGCTACCAAAATTTTCCAACAGCAGCCTATTAATCTAAGGATTTATGAACCGGAAGAAGAAACCCAAAAACCAGTCTACAAGTTATTGAACTGACAACCAAAACATCCCGCAAAAAAAACGGCAGAAGAAGAAAAGAGGGAAAAAGAAAAGAAAAAAGGAGGCAGCCTAAGCCACAACCCACTGACGCAGGCCTAGGTACACTTCAGCAAGCCATGTCATCAGGCCACGTCAGCTTGGGCGACTTTTTCCGGCCACTGCCAACGACTTTTCTGGTCATTTCCCGGTGACTTTTCCAACCATTTTCTGGTGACCTATTCAAGGTATTTTTTTACTAAAAGTTCCCTTTTTTAGTTTTTATTCAATTTCTCTTAGTTTTCTCGGCGATTTGCAAACTCCCTTCTTCTACCCCCGTTTCTTCATCATAGGGGACCTAATTAAGCCGAATTGTGGGGGTTCGTGCTCACTCCAAGCTTGAATCTTGTTAAGATCTCCAAACTGAGAGTTTGTAGAGAATTTATGATCGACAACTTACGTCATTGTTTCGATCTAATCTAATACCTCTTGGAATTGAATTTCTTGGAAGCGATTATGCTCAGAAATTCCTAATTTCTTGGGAGCAATTATGCTCAGAAATTTTATGTGTTTTCGTGGTAGCTTTTTCCGCTCCGAAACTAATCCTTTTTTTCTTGTTCTCTTTCAAGATGAGTAATCTGAACAAATTGGACTTTGCTCCATTGGGAACAACTGGCTCTGGATATCACATGTGGGTTCGTTATGTCCGCGAGCATCTCAAGGCCGATTAAATCCTGGATACGATTCTCGAGCCTAATGGGTCTTCGTTAGAAAGCGTGTTGAGAAAAAGAGATGGTAATCTCGCCTTATGGCACAAGGCTTCTCACAAAACGCCCTAGAATCGACTACGATGAGACATATTTTCTCAAAATGTTAAGGGAAACCGCTGAACATTTGAAATCCGAGTTTGTGATGAAGGATTTTGGGAGAACACGATTATGTCTCAGTTTAGAACTTGAGCATCGTGTTGATAGATTCTTAGGCATTTTGACAAGGTCAAGCCTTCAAGCACCCCCATGATCGTCCGTAGTCTTGATCCTAAAAATGATCCTCTTCGTCCGAAGGATGATGACGAAGATGTGCTAGAGGCAAAAGTGTCGTACTTAAGTACAATAGTCGCATTATTGTATTTAGCTCAATGCACAAGACCGGACATCTCATATGTTGTGAACTTGTTAGCTACTTATAGCTCTGCACCAACACGACGCCATTGGATTGGTGTAAAATATATATTTCGGTACATGAGATGTACGATTGATATGGGCTTGTTCTATTCCTACAGAGAAACGATGGATTCATACCCATCACACACCAGGAACGTCGCCAACACTGGTCTGCGTCCTCTATCCCTATCCCAAAATGAGATGTGTTTCGGAAGGTTTTGCTAATATTGGGTATCTCTCTGACCCATACAAAGGTCATTCCCATACTGGTTAAGTGTTCACCATGGGTAAGACCGCGATATCTTGGAGGTCTACATAACATATCTAGTCGCTATATCTTCGGACAATGCAGAGATTCTTGCTCTTCATGAAGTGTTCGTGAATGGATATGGATTGGATCCATAATTACGTATATTCAAACAATTGTGGTTTGAAGTCTACCATAGATGAGCCTACAAGCATTTAGAATAATGCTGCTTGTTTTGAACAAATGTCGCAAGGCTACATCAAAAGCAACAACACCAAGGATAATCAGCAACAACAGACTGTCCTCAAGATCAAAGTGAACTAGGTTCGATCTAAGAACAGTGTGGCAGACTTGCTCACTAAGTCATTGCCTAAATTCCACTTTCAAGAAACATGTTGGCAGTATCGTTTGCGGAAGTTATCCGAACTCCCATGACCGTATTCATCAGGGAGAGATGCATACATTAGGGGAAGATGTCTACATGAATGGTCTCAAAACGTGAAGGGT
This sequence comes from Rosa lucieae, assembly GCA_024704745.1. Taxonomy (NCBI): domain Eukaryota; kingdom Viridiplantae; phylum Streptophyta; class Magnoliopsida; order Rosales; family Rosaceae; genus Rosa; species Rosa lucieae. Next base: position 91,054 of record JANPXK010000511.1, read on the forward strand.
GTGTTGTACTATTTTTCCCCTTCGATCGAGGTTATTTTTGTCCCACAGGGTTTTTGTTACTCAACAAGGTTTTTAATGAGGCAACGAAATGAGCACCACGTTTGGGCGACACAAGGGGGAGTGTTCAAGTAAATGCAGAATATGTGTCTGGCCCAAACTCTAGGTTACTTAACCTAGTTGTAATAGGGTTTTAAATTAGAGATATTCTCAGAGATATTCATAGATATCCGATTAATTGTACGATTATCTTTTCTTGTACAACTCTGATTCTATATCTTGTAATCCTCTATATAAAGAGGTCCTTATTATCAATGAAAGCAAGACTTAATTTTCTCCCAATTCAGTTTTCCTTAAACAGTGTTTGCTTTTTTTGTGTTTTTGTTTTTGTTTTTTTTTTTTTGTTTTTTGGTGGTCCATGCTATTGATCATTATCAGTGGTTCTGATTACAACAATATATTGAAAGAAATTGCATCAAATAGATATCACTAGAAATATTACCCGCGCTTTGCTGCGGAATTTGTTCTTGTGTACAAATTAGAAAGATGAAATACAAAGAGGAAATTATGACATATTATTGAAATAGTAAAAGAGTCTTTATACATTTTACCTAAATGCTAGCTGTACAAAAAAGTGGGTTGCTTTAGTTGTAGCTATTAACATAGTAAAAGTAGCAGCTTCAGAATAGTGAAAGAGCTAGCTAGTTTAGTTATAACTTATAAGTTAACTTAGAAAAAGCTGCTGCTGGAGTTTGTTCAAAAAAGTGATGGTTCCAGTTGTGGCTGTACAAAATGCTCCAGTTGACTGCTTCAGTTTCAGCTGCGCAAAATGCTGGAGTTGGTTAGCAAAAGTTACGCAAAATGCTGGAGTTGTTGTTGGAGCTCGTTCAAAGCATTGGTTGTTCTAGTTATAGCTGTACAACATGGTTATTTATGTTTAGTCATTTTTCTGCTTGCGAGGCTGTGCTTTAGTTCCTAATGATGATGTTGCCGTTCCATGTTTACTTTGCCTGCCACTTTCAAACAAAGAAAACAGAGTTAGAGCTACAGGAAGGAATTTGAAAATTGCAGTTTGATATAGAATAGAAATATAACAGTCGGAGAATTTGATAGCATATTTTTTCTCTAAATGAATCACACAGTTTCAATTAAATCAGAAACCAAAAACAAATATCAAATTTTAGTAACAGAAGATGTACAACTATATTTCTACACAACATTTATTGAGTACTATACCATTTCAAATAGATAAATCAAACTTCAGATTTCTATGCAAATATCCCAAAGCACCCAAATCAGAAACCAAAATGTTGCAAGTTAACAAAATGCTGGTAACAAAAGATGTATGGCCAATTGAAAATGAATGAATATCTAGAAATGAGTGTATTGCTGTCAACGAAACTGATTTTAAAGTTTGATTACATGAATGTTATTTTCATCAAATAAAGATATCTTCTAACCAGAACCAAGATCATGTAGAAAAACCAAAATTTCCTGCTGTGTTATATATTACATTCCAATCCCTTAATATATTTCAGTTTAGACCAACCATTGGGATGAAGTTGTTCAGAGTGTGATTTTTTATTGATTTACTTTATCGAGAGCAATTCAATTAATGTAGTTTAATAATTGTTCTTTCAACTGATCATGATATCCATAGAAACTCAACATCCTCAAATTACATCAAGAAATGAAAGCTGTAATGTTGGGTTCTTCCCAGGCTTTGGAACCATGAATAATGATTTGAATTAACATAATATTGTGTACAGCACCTTGTTTCAAGGTATATATGATGATTCAAATAATTATTTATGGTTACAAAACACTGATTCAAGTGGGTTTAATTATTCGTACCAAACATAGTATAGTGTAGTGATTATAGAAACTAAATTTCTGTAATATTTACCTCTTGGCTTTTTTGTTCGATTCAGAGGTGAATATATAATTCTCTTCTGCTTGTTTGAATGGCTCTTTTTCTATCGGAAATAGGATGGTTTGGTGTTGCAGTGGTTGGCTCTTTTTGCAGTGGCGGTCCAAAGAGTTGTACGTCTGGGAAGATACCTTTGACTATGAGTTCACTTGTTGGATATGATCTTTTGTTGACCAAGTCTTGACAGCTGCTTCTGAATAGTTGTTCTGCCCTTGCTTTCCCATCAATATAGTTGTGGCTTGATCGTTGGCATCTTCAATAGTAATAGAGACTCTATAACTGCATGTAAAGCAGAAAAGTTAGTTCCTTCCTTTGGTTTACTGTTATGATTCTTTTAAAAAAAAATTAGTATACATAGAACTTTTGTTTTGTTTTGTTTTATTTTCCCTTATTAACAGTAAGTAATAGTGTTCATTATAGTATTAAATGAATAGAGTATGTTAATTATATAAAAGAAAAACATAGAATAAATCAAACGAATATAGATGATATAATGCCATAATGGATTTTCAAGATATTGTGAATGCAAATTCATACATGATTATTAATCTCTTTCTCTTTGGTGTATAAGGAGTACATAATTTTAACAAATTCTAATAAGTAACAAAACTAAATCAAGTTTCATATTGGCTCTCACCTAATTTTTAACATTCACCATTTTGGTGATAAATAGTAAAGTTTTCTGAGGAGAACTAAATCAAGTCTCGTATTGATATAAGAGGGATCAACTATTCATCTAAAGAGAAACCAAGTCTGCAGAAGCCCATGTCCTTGAAACTGATATAAATCAGTATGAGCAGAAATAAATACTAATATACTTGAGCAGAAGCCCATGTCCTTGAAGCTCATGTTCTCAAACAGAAGTTAAAAAAGGTCCTCTTGGCATTAATTTTTGACATTTTTTTTCACTTTACCAAAGAATGCATAATCATAGCACCTAATGACCTGAATATTGATGTAAACACATTTTTGCAACTTTCCAAGATAAACACATGGGCTAAAATAATATGTAAACGATCAGATCATGAGCCATCACTTTAGTAACGAAGAAATTAATAGCATAGCTGGGTTCATTGGCTCTCACCAAAATCTTAATTTTACAATACCCTAAACACTTGCAGAGACTATTAAGATCATGAAAATCTATCTCAAAATTAATCCTCCAAACACCTAAAATAGATAAAACCGATATTCCAGACTCCATAGTCCAAATTGCATTAAGATCACAACCACCCAAACCTTGAATCAATGATCCCAAAAACCATGCAAACCCAAAAACTCAAGGGAAAAAAAAATTACAAATACTGGAGAAAGAACCCAACACAAACAGATCGAGTTGTGGTTCTGGAAAAAGAAAAAAAAATACCAATTGTTGTGTGAAATCAAAACGAAACCGTGACAGCTTCCCATCCCCCTCTTCCTTTTCTCCGAGTTATCTTATCTACCTTCTTCCCCTGTTACTTTCATATATTACCAATCAAATGACTCCAGCTCTTTCAATTATGGGAATTGAATTACCAACTCATCAGTCAGAGAAGAAGATAACCTTATTAATCAGATGCCTCAACTTTTCCACTTCTTCTTTCCTTCTGCGCAAAACCTAATATTTGATTCTTCTCTCTCTCTCTCTCCACGATCTCCAACTCCGGCGAGGTTCGTTATACCAATCCACCACTGAAAAAAAAAAAAAGCAAGGACGAAAACGACTGTCGGTTTAGGAGGCTTCTGGAGGAAGAGAGTGGAAAAACAAAAGGTCAGTGGCAGAGGCGTAAAAAAATTCCAAATGAGGGCAGAACCGTCTTTTCGTTCCCTTATGAACAGTAGTAACAGTAACCGAGCTTTAGTATATAGTATAATACTAGATAATCCCCCTCGCGCGATGCTGCGAGATCAACAAAAATGATTCCACATAGCTGAAACGAAGTATTTGTTTATTGATTTACTAAGCTTATTTAAACTTGACATCAGTTAAAACAAAAGATGCAAAGCTTTCAAACATCCAACTCAAACAAAAAATACAAAAGAAAACAATTCATAAAGCTTACCAAGTAACAGCTGAAATCGAAGTTGTTGTCCAAGTTCTCTATATGCTAATATGTAACGCTGCAAAAGCAACACTTTAAATAATCACTCACTCTCCCTCCTGTTGTTCCCAAATGCTCAGCTGCCAACATTGACCTCTAACCATAACCCAAAGCAGAGAAAAACAAAGGGCAGAGAATATCTAACTTGACCTCATCGAAATAAGACAGAAACACTAATCTTATTCTACCAATCTTACTTGCAGTAGCATCATGCTGATCATACATAAAACTAAACTAAAATGCATTCAATACTTTAAGCTATGCTCAAGGAGTATCAATTAATTAGCTCTTTTTGTGGCATTCTAATTATTTTCTGCTGCAATCTAATTTATACAGTCACAAAGAACAAAGATCTTAGAAAAGTAAAGTTTTTTTTTTGTGAACCAAGGTCTAGAATGAAAATAAAAATTATCAAATTGCACTACAAATCAGTATAGGTGGAAAAACCCTGGATTATTTAGTATCAGCAAAAAGTGGAAAAAAGCAAGAACAAAAGTGATGAGATTTCTTGTTGCTTGTTACTTGTGCTGAACATATAAAAGGTACCAAGCATGGAGTGCTTAATTTCTTTTCTTGCACTGTTATTCATCATTTTCCTCGTTCACCTTTCCTCTGTCCCATTGAAGTTATAGTCGCACTACTTTCTTGATAATCACACAAAATTTCTGATCCTATCAACATTACTGGTCTTTCAATCCAAACATTGACACCCACATCGAAAAGATCAATCAAGTGGCACAAACAAATCAAATAAACACTCCGATCATACTCACAATACTTCGTTTCACACCATATAAACAAATGGAGTGTAATAACTTCAATGTTTCGGCGCAGACCAGCCTTGATTTCTTCACGGCTTCTTCCTCCCTTCCAAAGAAAAAAGGAGACCTATATAATTGGCATGAATAATAGGAAATCTGTCCAATATAAACAGATTCAGAATGTTGGAACACAAACCCACTATACTTGATTTCTGTCCAACTCAATTTATTATTACTTTCTTCAAAATAATAATTGGCATTGTATACTTTGATATATAATTGGCATTGTATACCTTTAAGGAGGTTTCCTGCAATTGTCAAAGTGAGAGCGGGGATAGCTCCATCTCTGCAATCATAAACAGAGAAGTTACAAAACCAAATTCCACACATAAACAATTGAATCAGATGAGCCCAAATTGGTACATAACTACAACATTTTGACATCATAAATGGAACTGAAAGACTAAAACTTTGCTTCATTTTTCACAAAGTGACTCAAAAAATCACTAACCCAGATAGAAATTCCAGTGCTTTACTAAACATACAAACTCCTCTATCCAATGCCCATTGCAATTGAGTGGCCTTAATTCAAAGAACTTCTATAACTCTGCAAAAGGACAAAGAACGCATTTTTAATGCGATCCAAGAATACCCAGCAGAATAAGCATTAACAAAATCATGTAAACACTTTATACCACCATTAAACATAGGTTATCAAACAATGAAATGCGAAATTTTTCTGACTTGATCAGTATAATCATCACCAAAAATGTCAACTTCATCAGTAAACCCATACTGACAAAATCACTTGTACCCACCACCCAAAATTTCCCCTTCTTCTCGAAAGCAAAACCCAAAATTTTCAAACAACAAAAAATCAAAACTCTACCTTGTAATTTTTTCAATCAACCGTCCATCATTTTCTGGTTTAATCAGTTTTGATAACAAAATCATCATCACTGTCATCTTAATATACAAATACACACAATTCAGAAACAAAAACACTCACCGAAAACCACAATCTTCCTCTGTTGAAAGCCCAACGACCTCTTCGAAAACAAACCCAGACCCTCCTCCGATGTCCTCTTCTTTTTCCGACCTCAGCGGTCTACGATCAAAATCGGACATTTTACATCAAATCCATAATTCAAAATCCCAAATTTTATATCAAATCTGGCACATAAACTTGGTAAACCAAACCTTTCCTACACTGAAACAACGAAGATGGATATCTGCTGCATTGGCCAAGTTTCTCCACTCCACCCTATATGATAGATGAAACAATATAATTAGCAAAAAAGTCTCTTGTTGAAATTCTTTTTTTTGTGTATTCCCTCAACTTCTTTAAAAAATAACTCCATTCCCTAAATCATGAGCTAATATTTGTATAAGAATCCAGAAAAGATACAATGTCCATTGGAATTACCCAAAAACTTTATTTTCATTACCAAAATCCAATAAGTTATAGTAACAGAAAACTCATGTCCGTAAAAAACTCCAGAAAAAGTCCATTTCTAATTGGGAATCAAATAGAAAAGTCCGGAGTCTAATCAATTTCGTCAACCATGTGAAACAGAAACAGAGGATATTTTTAGGTAATTATGTATGTAGTATTAGCATTTCATATTCCATCTTGCAACGAAAATCATGTAAGGGACCAAATCCATCAGCTGAAACTATATACTTAATCTCAGAAACAACCAAGCAGACCTAACAAATAATTAATTAAATAATGAACTAACCATTTTAAAGGTCATCCATATATAAGCATTCAACAACTGAAAGGAGTTTTATCAAGAGCCAAACGAAGCAATCCTAAGAAATCATACTTTCAATCCAGCAATACTAAAAGAAAAGTAGACATATAAGCATTAAATCCCTTCATTGACATCCTATTAGAGACAAAACCAAGTAACCCCTTAAATCAAGCAACTCTAACTAATTACCTGTTGTTTGTGTTCAACTACTGCAGCTTTAGATTGCACATTCCATTGATTTAATTCTTTAGCTTTATTAGCTTTATATAGGTTCCTTTGATCAGCTTCAGCATTCTCATAATCCGCTGCATTAGCTTTCACATTACCTGGCCCCTACAACATTAAATCAAATTAACTAACTCATTCATCACCCTAACTCATTTAAATGACATTGAGTTCTAAGACAGATAGTTTAAATACAACAGTACTTACTCGTTGACTTCTGACAGATTGGTCTTTTGAAATGCAAGTCCTACTGAGCTTTGTCTCATTTGGTGCAGGTCATTGCAACTCACCAGCTTCTCTAACCCTCAATTTTTCAGTTCTACCTCGGTTGTTGCCTAGGTGACAAAACTTTAGACCAATAAGCATCACATTAGATTCAAATTAAAGAGGAGATGCAGATTGAAAACGGGTCTGTTAAAATTTTCACTTTTTCAGTTGCAGGATTAGAACATATTGAGATTTCATACCTTACCACTCGTACCATAGGCAACTCGTGGCCACCTCTACTGTAGATGGGTCCATTTGATGCTAATGCCAGAATGGCATTACCTGAATTAGTGTAGACCAACATTGAGATCTGCAATAGTAACATGAGAAGTCAGTACGTTTCTTTCTCTATTTTACTGGCAATACACTGTTAAAAATTATCTTCTCTCTCTTTCTGGATATATCAGTGACGCAAAAGCAATTAACATCAACACTTAAATATAAGGGTAATGTAGAGAAGCAAATGTGCAGAATCAATGAAAGAGAGAACATTTTTGGGACACAGGACTATCGTTTATATGGAGAAGTACTATACTAATGCCCTCTTATCTGTGATATGGATGAAGAATAATGTGCGTCCCTAATGCTAATCGATACAGATAAGAAATCCAACCTTGTCTGTTTTAACCGTAGTCGTCGAGAGCCTTAACGACCGAAGCCAAGCAGTTTCACCACTCTCAGTGAGCTTCCAGATATTTGCTGTGTTGAGCTCTTCAGTTAACTTTGCTTTCTTATATCCTCCATGATTCTGGTGCTACCATTCTGTCAAGGATGCTCAATCACTCAGTACAACTTATGATATATGTATCTATAGTTATATACATATATAAATATGCAGTAAAGCCACTAACTTCCTAACTGAATTGAATGAGAAGCAGCAAAAGTGAGAAAACATGCTCCCTTTTTGTTGTTCTCACCAATAATTGCTGAGGAAATCCAAAGATAAACATGGAAACAAAGGACCAATGACACTGACATTCTGTCAAAACACTGAACCAACATATTTGTATTCAAAAACCCAACTAACATCAGAAACTCTATTTTCAAACCATGCAATATGCGACTTCTCCAACTTTTTAAATCTTTAAAGTTACTTTGGATTTCTTAGAAGAAAAAGATAATAGATGCATAACTTTCCAAGCAAACTTTCTTTACTTACTGGCAGTGTTAGTAATACCATCACAAATCATAAAACATAGAATTACAAATTGATCAAATTAAGTAGATCCAAATGGTTTGGCACTCATCCACCAGCTGACTTGTAACTTTTACAAAGACTACAAATCACGCAAAACCAGTTTGAGATACCAATAAAAGAGTGAAATTAACCACAACCCAATATCAAAAAGACCATAATCAATACATCTGTTAATTCTGAGAGCACAGAATGGTTGAAAGAAACAATATCACTGACAAAATTTCAGATAAAAAGAATAAAAAATAAAAAAACAACAACAAATCAATCAGTTAAATGATTAGAATACCTTATCTTCAGGACTGCCGCTGCTGCACCTCGATAACAAAGGGGGGCCAATGCAGTGTACCTGAACAGGACACAATCAACATTCTCCAGTGAAAACAGTGCATTAGAAGAGGAAAACCCTAAACAAAACACCTGATGAAATATTTGCCAGTAATACTTTTCCTGACACAATTACCATTGAAACACAATTTACATCTGAAAACCAAAATGGAGTGATGACATATAGCAAACAAAGAGAAAATTATAAAAACAGAAAGGAAAATCCCATCTTGATCCTACTTTCTTTCTTTCTTTCTTTCTTTCTTTTTTTCCCAACCAAACAATCCTGAGAAGATTGAACCCAAAACAATCCTACTTTTTCTTTTCCATCTGACTGTTTGATCAGTTTTTGCATGAACATCTGAGCTCCTTCCTCCAAGAACCTATATATTTCTTAATATTAATGACATTAACCTCGATGTAACAAAACAAAGACCAAAGGAAAATGAGCATAATTCAACAATTATTAACAATATTTACTTGTTAATCGGATTCGGTACGTTTTCAAAGGACATAATCACAGTGGAACCTCCTTCATGACTGATGTATTTTTACCAAACTCAATTATACATTACATTTTTCCTTTGGTTTGCTTATACTATAGGATCAAAAACCTAGCCACCTTTAAATCCACATACCATATTCCCTTTAAAAGGTCACAAATCTGTTCAGAATCACGAACTATGGTCCAATACAAATCATCAAGAGCATTCTATAGCGTGAAAATAGAGAACTAGAGACTATACAAAAAAAAACAGAGTGAAAATAGAGGTGTTCATTGTTTATAGCATGAGACTAGAAAATTCTCCCGCGCGATGCTGCGGTATAATTTTTTTTTTTTTTTTTTTTGTCCCTCAAATCTTGATCTACATAATATAATACAATTATAATTTTATACATATACAAAACTGATATTTCAATCGTAAAGAGAGATTCAGGCAATACCTGGTATTTTAACCAAGGTGGTATCAAGTTTCTACAATGGGGGGTGGTTTAGCACTGATCTAATTCATTGGCAGACTCAAATGCATCTTCAACTGAAGTAGCTCATCTGCAGATCCATGGACTGTACATACAGAATTTCAATTCACTTGATCATGGATTGTACCTATTTGCAATAATTTTACATGCAGCTATACCATGGATCAGATCTGCTACCAAGAAAGTTTCTTACATATGAAGGTAGGAAACTTCTTGCGTGAGCAGGTTTCTTTTGACCTGATAGATCTTCATTACCAGAAGCTTCTCCATTTGCTGCTAGCGCACCTGAAACAAAGTAATAAGACTCATTTAGTGTGACAACTGGTATCAAGATGAGCACAATCTTGTAGACTCACTATCAAAAAGAAAATCACACTGGTTCTTTATGCCAGATGAAAACAGATGTTAATAAGCAAGACAACTCAAGATGATTATAGTTCTTTGGTTTACAATGAAAAAAGGACATTTTATTTATATTAAAATGATGAAGCATAATCAAAACCTGTATCTTCAACCTCTCCCAATCAATCAATGAAATCCCAAACCCAGGAATGCTTCTTCTGTTTTCTGCAACCCAATTTAAAAATAAAAAAAATAAAAAAAAAATACAAACAATCAATAACCAACAATATAGATCTTTGGTTTATGATGAGAAAAGAGCAGATTTTACTTGCATGAAAATACTGAAGCACAACTTTTTCAATTGAATGAAAATATACAGGAATATTGAAAAGAAAAGGCACTGATTATATGTGTAACCCAGCGGAAACAAAAACAAAACACGACCTTCAAAACCTTCAATCCTTACTCATATCCATAACAACCAATCGCTGATGTTGCTATCAATTTTATCATTATTTTCAATAATACATACAGTTAACAATTGAAAATCAAAACCTTACCTTCAACCTGAGATTAACAGTACCGTTCAGTGATGAGACCCCCTTCGCCGTCCAACCCACTTCAGGTAACTTGTTGAATCCAAAAACCAGAGCAGCCACACCAGCAATAAACCGAGATACGAACCAACCGATCAAACAAGAAGAAATCCAATTAGATGTATGTGTGAATAGCTTAGACAATGGAAGCCGGAAACGAAACCCCTAATGCCATCAGATTCGTGAAACCCTAAACCCTAAAGAGAATGATTTTGCGTACCCAAATTTGTGATGCGGTTCGTTGGAAGTCGAGCTCGACGTACGACATACCGCCTAACCCGGAGAAAGAAAAAGAATAGCAATGGGCATTGGTCTTCGTTCTTAAATTTCTTCTATATGTTTTAAATTACTAGCATGCCCTTGATTAGACTCTTAACAAAGAAATAGGAAGAGGTTTTTTCTGGAATTTTCTCATTAAACAATTCCAGCCAGCAAGAGCAAGTTCTGGGATATATGCCACAGAAGATGGTTCTTCCACACTTGGAAGGCCATAACTCGCAGCTCAATTAACCAAACACGCACTGTGACCACTTGTTTTTATAGGATTTTTTGAGAGACATGCAACGGTAAGTTGAAAAAAATGGATTTGAATGAAAATAGAAAGAGCAATTCACATTTGACATTGCTGTCACAAGTCGCCACAACCTTCACAGGGTCATAACTTTGTGCTCAGGAGTCCGTTTTGGGCAAATTTTTTTTTTTGATTTGATGTAGCTCGTCGAGATCTATAGGATGGTGGAAGGTTCCGAAGGAGCCTTGTGAGTTTTTATGCCAAAAAAAAAGCTTTTTAATGATCTAAAAGTGAAATTATACGTTTTGAGTATAACGACACACAATTTTGTAAATGATATGTTTCTAATTTGAAATGTGATTTCAGTTTTGACCGCAGGACACTATAATTTATGGCTAAGACATAGAGTGAAAGTGTGCATGACGCATGACACAATAATTTATGTCATCAACACATGAACTGAAGTATGCATGA
>JANPXK010000511.1:107500-109723 GCA_024704745.1 Rosa lucieae
GTCATCAACCTTCTTGCGCTAGATGAGAACCCATGCAGATGAAGCAACCAGAACTCCACTTGTTTCTGTCGTGGGGTTGATTCCTCAAACTCGAACTCTTTCCACCCTCTTTCTCCTTCCTGTCAAACTTCTTCCCACTCTTGGAAGGGGCACCCTTGCCTACGTTTGACGGAGACTGATCTAGATCAAAATCCACCAAGCCGTCCGCTGCTGCCATGGCTCCTTGTAAATCTTTTACACCCTGCCTCCGCAGCTTAGCATAAACTTGAACAGCTTATCTTCCTCCGACATGTTGGAGACATCCAACATCAATGAACTGAACAGATTCACAAACTCCTCAACGAGTTCGTGTGTCTCAGCTTCCGGATAGATTCCCTTGCAAGCCACCATGCATTGCAAGGAAGGAACTGAACCTTCAATCCCTTCTTCATGGACTCCACTCGTCGATTCTTGGCCTGCCCTGTCCCGCACCCGAGTCCGCCACCACAGTTTGGCGTCTCCTACTAGGTACATGCTCGTAATGGACATCTGCAACGTACCCCTTGTATGTCGCATCATCATCATGGTTTCTTCCATTCTTGAACATTGGACAGATAATGATAAGGCCTCTGCCCCATCCATCCTTGGGTCACCAACAAATCCATCGAGTCTTTCGATACGCTCCTTCGTAGAAAGTCCCGCCATTGTGGGTCGTATAGAGCCCGAAGCTCTGATACCAAATTGTCACGGGGTTCAAATTCAAGCCCAAACTTTTTGCCCTCGTGATGGCGCCAAGCAGCCCTCTGCCTGACCAGCCAACCCCTATCACTCACTTGCTCGAGTACGCAGCGGAATCATCAGATAAACAGCAATGAGGATACAAGCCTACCCACACAACCAACACACACCGTGTTTACGGGAAGAATCCAGTGTACCATCGTTGCTTGCAGCCTTGGCAATCCCTACATGCCTTTTCTGCCTAGCAACTAAGCCGAGTGCTTACAGCCATTGTGTCGCTACACATCTTCTGCCTAGCTACTCAACCCGAGTGTTTTCAGTCTTAGTGATCCAACGCACTCAACCTGCCGAACACTCAACCAACATAGAAGCAGCTCTCTGCCTATCCATGTTCCGGCAGTCCCTTGACTGCTCCCCCACTCTTCGAACTGACTTGAGCTAGCTCTCCCTAGCTTAGCTCCTCCTCAGCTTCCTTGAGTCTAGCACGGAACGCCCCTCCCGTGCTGGTGGGCATCACATTGCTTTGGGCAAGGTCGAACCCGAACACATGCCCACGTCGCTTGCTCCGTGGCCAATGAGCACCACGAGATCCCGACATATCTTCCGTAAGCCCACATGTTTGTCTAACGCCGATGGCATAAGGATCGCCCTCATTCGAACCTCGTCCCCGACGTCGACCCGCAATATCGGCCCTTCGGCCAATACTGTCCACAAGACATCCTGACTCATGGAAACATATGCCGCCCCTCATGGCGACACATGCCCAGCCTCCTAGGCCCCCACGGGTGCCCAGGAGAAGCTCACTTAGCGCCCCAAGAAGGCCAGCGCCGGGGGTGGTGGAGAGCTCGACACCATACCTCCCCCTATAGAGCATATCGGGCTTACATGAAACTGGCAGGAGGAAACATCAAAACAGCCGAGGAGACTAATTGCCCATAATTAATTCACGGAAAATCCAAATGACGTACCGTCAAGTGCGTTGAACTCCTTTCAACGTCCCGGATATTTCCCGTGTTTGGAGTTTCTCCAAACTCCAAACCGAAGTACCCCGAACCTGAACTTCCACTTAATTACGACAATGCCACTCCTCCTCACTTTAGCTGCATGCTCGCCCTTGGGCCTACAAGGCTCTGCCCTCTTGGCTTCTCCTTGTCCCAAGGCTCGCCCCTCTCGGCAATCTCCTTGCCTCAAGGTACACCCCTCTCGACATGTCGCAACACTCATGCCCTGCCGTAGCGCTCCGCTACACTAAGGGTGTAACAGTAGGCCACTATCCTACCATCGAAAGTTGATAGGGCAGATATTTGAATGAGCAACTCACCCTCGATGCCTTGGCACTCCGTGACATTGCATTAGTGTCAGCGTGCGCCATGGCATTGCGCTAGGAAGCCTCTGCCAGCCATGGCATTGCCTGCATGGCCAAGCAGAGTCCGAGATGACTGCCAAGTGCCGATGAGGTCGAGCAAAACATAGTGTGTGAGATATTGTCCTCCGAAAAAAAAACAC
>JANPXK010000512.1:0-34277 GCA_024704745.1 Rosa lucieae
AGTTTTAAAGAGGTTTGGTATGGAGAAGTGTGCAGCTGGAGAAGTTCCCATGTCCAAAGGAGATAAGTTAACCAAGAAGCAAAGTCCCAATAGTGATGTTGAAAAGGAAAATATGGAGTCAAAGCCTTATGCCAGACTTGTAGGAAGTCTCATGTATGCACAAGTCTGCACTAGGCCAGACTTGTCTTTTGCAGTAGGGATTTTGTCAAGATTCCAATCTAATCCAGGCCATGAACATTGGGTAGCTGGGAAGAAAGTGTTGAGATACCTGCAGAGAACTAAAAGCCACATGCTAGTTTATAGGCAAGTGGAGGATCTGAAACTCATTGGATTTTCAGACTCAGATTTTGCAGGGAATTATCCAGACTCCAAGAAGTCGACTTGTGGATATGTGTTCATGCTTGCAGGAGGTGCTATTGCTTGGAAAACCATGAAACAAACACTTGTTTCAACTTCTACTATGCAAGCTGAATTTATTGCAGTATATGAAACTGTGTGTGAAGGACTTTGGATTCGAAATTTTCTCATGCAGACCAAAGTATTGAGTCACATTGTGGCTGGAACACTTGTAATTTATTGTGACAATGAGGCTGCAGTTTTCTTTAGCAAAAACAGTAAAAGGTCAAATAATTCTAAACACATTGATCTAAAGTATTACAGTGTTAGAGAAAGAGTAAAGCATGGTGAAATAGTTGTTTTGAGTATTGACACAAATTCACAGCTAGCAGATCCCTTCACCAAGGCCTTGTCAGTAGCAGCATTCCAGAAGCATACAACAAGCATTGGAGTTTCAGCTAATCTAGATGCTTAGGTTCAGTAGAGAGTTAGTCCTATTGGAGCAATTTAAAATTTTAAGGTTCTTGAGTTCTTATATTTTAGTTGTGATCTTTTATTGTTTGTGTTATCACAACTTATTTGTAATGACAGTTTTGATTATCAATAAAATTTTGAGGTATTTCCAGTTATGATTTTGCTGCAGCTTTATTGTTTTATTTTGGAAATTATCATCTTGTTTTGAATATCATACTTGCTATCAGATGGCTTAAATCATGTATAGCATGATGTTGAGGTTCAAGCAATAAATTTTAAGCCATCAGTGTTCAGTAAATTTGCTTGAGTTTCTGGTTTTAGAAACATAAAGTAGGACCTAATATATGTTTACTTGTTGATACCATTAACATATATTGTATCACTTCTGGTTTGACATATGTGGATTGCAGGAGCTTATGTTTGTGGTTTTGAAACTCTGCATTTTTGTTAAAATGTATACTGTTTCTTGCTCTACATAAGTAACTGTGATCTGACCATGTTGGAATGGATTTTCGATTTGAGTTTGTTATCTGGCGCGCACTTCAGTAAGTTAAATAGGTTTTGATGTCTCTGGTGCAAATCATCGAGCATGATATGTGTGAGTCCAAGGGGGAGATTGTAAGATCAAATATGGACTTAACACATATCATCATAAAGTAATTGATGATTAGCTTAATATCAATCCTAGTTTAACATGGATACAAACTATAATCAATACTTGTAACTTAATGAAGCGTGTGTATCTATTCATTAAGGTAAGTAATCCTATTCTTAGTCTGCAAGAAAGACTACAATGAAGTGTTACATTAGGAATCTAACTAGGAAACCTAAACCGATATGGATAGCTTTAATGGGAAGCTTCTTGAGGTTTAAGTCACCTATATATACAGATGAATTGGTCCCTGATTACTACCGACGTTTTGCATATTGTTCTGTCCATTGAGAAGCAAGTTGGTAAGTAGCAGAAGGCCATATTCAGTGTTCGTGTTTGCAGCATAAGATGGAATCCATGCCAGTGATTGCTGAAGGTAAGCCTTAATCCCTTTTATGATTGTGTGCATATGTTGTGAGCATGTATATGGTTATTTTACATGGTGTTGATTAAACAAATCCAGATCGATCACTCCTCTTCTCCCATCCAAACTAAACTTCTTCTCTTCTTCTTTCGATTCCATCAGTGCAGAATTTTCTATCGCCTTCGCCTGCTCCGCTCTTTTCCATTCTGAAACAAACGGCACTCTCATTTACCATCGAATAAGAAGGTTGTGGGAAAAAATCAAGGGCAAAACCGTCCTTTCAATTCCTTATGAACAGTCTGGAACAGTGCACTCTCGTTTAGTATATAGTAAATGGTTAATTTGGCAGAATTCTCACATGTACTATTGATTGTAAGTAAATAAGCTTGACAAGCATTTCACATCTATTCAAGTATTCCATATGCTTGAATACAAGTATTTTTGATTGTCGAGCTTCTTGCTTTGGTACATCTACAATATAGATCTTCTACAATGCATAAGTAATTGATTTTGCTTTCATATATAATCAACATTCACACATACTTTCATAGGTATTAGTTTTTGTGTAAAACAAATTGTTTTAGATCACCTATTGTTAGTTGTTTTGCCCAATCCTTTCCGGAAACCTCATTACCGTCTGGACAACGCAATCAATGAGGTTAAGTTTGTCCTCAGAATCGGACGACAAATTAGAGCTGAACAAATGTGGGATCCGTTCTACATCCCTCTCGAGCTGTAGGAAACAACAGATGCATAAAGGTGAAGAAATGTGGGGGTCCGTTCACTCTACGAGCGAGACACGGACGAGCTGATCAGTAAAATGAACCAATCCAAGAGCAGCAATTCTCTTTACTAAGCTACGGATGAAGAAGAAGGTGCCGTGGTTAAGGGCTTAAGGCAACACAAGAGGCAGCAACAACCGGAAGTACGTGATGGCTCTGACGATGAATATTACCCTGCAGAAGAATGAAAGAATCTTAGAAGACACTATCTTGCTTTGTGCTTGGTTTAACAATCCAGTGCCTCGAAGCAAAAATGAAAGGCCAACACTGCTATTCTCACTAATCACAATAAGTAGGTGACCATTTCACATTATGACTCCTAGTCGCAACTGGATAGTCTCAACATTTACCCTCGCTCTCATCAATCTCGTCTGCTTTTATGTCAGGACACATTATATCCTTTGCTCTGCCATCTTGATCAATAACGTGACTGTAAAAAACTAAATCATGGAGTTCTGTTTTGTGGTAATGTTGTTTTAGAGACTAGGACTAGGACTAGCTGGGGACTAGGGACTACTATGCCAGTGTAAAAGAAAAAAACTTACAAAAGAAGCACAAAGGGTCTTTAGCTGTACTCAAGGAGAAGTAGGCAGACCATTTTATACTGTCCATAATGCATAATTCCACTCCAGTGACATGTACTGGATAGTTATTAACAAGAGCACGAGGGCATGCTTTGTAATGTGTGTTCGATTGAGTTTTGCAGGTCAGTTGAAAGCTATTAGGAATTGGATTTTGGTCTTAATCATCATGGTAAGGTTTCATGGACAGCTTATGGATTGAGCCAGTCAGCTAAAGTATTGTGTGTCCAAAACTTTTGTTAGTGTCAAACTGTCAAAACAAGAAAACATGAATAACCTTGCTTGTTTACTTCTCGTCTGAAAGTGTCTTTGGTTAAATGATTCAACGAAGATGCACTGATTTCAATATTTCAAAGCCAATTAAAAGGAAGCTCGATCATCTCACAAAGTCTTTCTTTTTCTGGATTGAGAGGATCTGGATGAAAAGACTCATTACTTATATTGCTCTAGCTTCATTTTCATGATCATCACCAGAGGATTTGGATGAAATCACAATGGCTCTAGCTACATTTTCCTGTTCATCATCAGAGGATCCAGAGGAAATTAGAATGGATCTGACTTCATCTCCTGTTAATTCCCATGAATAATTCAACACAATGATATCCATACATCTCCGAATGAAAAAAGTTGTAACGCAAATTAACACAAAGTCAAGAGCATTAATGTCATTTCCAAGACACACCTCCAAAGAAAAAATCTCATAGAAGTTCTAAAGGCTAACTAACTAACTAAAACACAATAAAAATTTACAAATATACATACCTCCACGAATAGGGTATTCTATTTCAATATCATTCCAACCAAAGATGCGTACTTGGAAATGGGAATGTTCTCTAAAGATTGCGAGACAGCCTTGGCCTAGTCTGTAACAGTTGGCACTTGGCAAACTCCACCCATCCCTTCTCTAACCATATTTGCTGATGATAAGTTGATTTTCTCAATTGGATTTCCCAAGGCATTCCACAATTTGGAATCCTGAGGAAGATATGTTCTGCTATTTTATCTCCATGCTTCACCACAGCTGCATCGGGAAGTTCCTGTACATGTTTAAGTTTACTCAGATTGAGATGTATAGGTAATTAATTGTAAAGTTTGTATCCTAAACGAACAAACATATATATAACATCACTGTGCAGTAACCAAGACCAAGGTCCTATAATAAATTAATCAATCAAGATGAAGGTCAATTAAACAACATTTATCTAATGACCAACATGTTAAACATCATTGCCAAAAGAAGCAGCCTCAAACAAATGAGATGAAAATGCAGCTAAAAGCCAAGGCCAAGGGAATATAAACCCAATAAAGGTGAAAACTTATTATAAACAAGCCTCAAACTCATTAGAATGCAGCTTCTTGCCTCTGTATACCTGGATTGCAAGCTAGCCACAAACTGAACTGTAGTGAAGTTAAACAATTGACATTGCCAAACCAAGCCACAAACTGATGAGAATACAACAAAAGGCAGATCAGGTAAATCCTTACCCATTTCTCTCTGCCACTGTACTTGGAAAGCTTGTCTTAATGAAACTTCAAATCTTCCATTGCCAAAGGACCATAACCAAAACCAAAAATTGATCATAAAATGCATTTCGAGCAGAATTTTCTCACTTCAGTGAACAAATAAGAATAGAAGGCCAAACCAAGAGTTTTTTGAGGACGTCGACCTTGACTCATTTCACAAGAGCGCGAACTAAAAAACAAGGAATTTCTTCCTTTTCTCTTCAAAAATAAAAACAGAGAAAATAAACATGTAAATGTCTTAACTTTCAAGATCAAGGAACATGTGAAATTAAGTAAATATATGTATGTTCTTCAGAAACAAAAAAATGTTAAGGCTTCAGCTCTCAAGCTGCAAAAAGTTCAGAAATCAATCAGATGCTTTTTTCTTGGCCAAAACATTTCAAGATTTCAACTTTCAAGCTACAAAACTGAAGAAATCCATGTTACTATCTTTTATCTCAGGTGAAATAGATTGAGATTACATGTAGGCAAGGGTGTAGTAATTTCATTCTCTTTACAGTACAGGGGACTCTTGTTACATCAAACCATTACCTTTTAATTAATAGAACTACCTTGTCTCCCAGATCCAATACACTATATGAGTCGTCTGACCCCACTCATTTCACCATTAGTGAGAGACTTCGTTGATGGTTCAGCCAAATTCTTCTCTTCCCGTCGTCTCCTTCTCTCTCTCCCCCCCCCCCCCCCCCCCCCCCCCCCCCCCCCACCATTCTCTTGTGTGGTCGTGAACATATGCATACAAGGGATCTACAGAGAAATTTCCAACGGATTATTACATGCATGTTCGTGTCACAATTGGCTTCGCTAATGGTGGGAATGGACCCAGGAATCAATTGACTATGAGAAGTGCACTTCTCTTTTGACATTTTTTTAAGGAAAAGTGATTGATAGCTTTTGCTTTTTACATCATTTTTTTTCAGGAAAAATGATTGAGATGGTGCACTTCCCTTTTGAAAATTAGGCACCATTGCACCGTTGCAAAAGCAAAAGTTCCCTACGCGTTCACATAGTCCCTCTGTTATGAACTGGATTAATAGCTTGCACCTGTAGAAAGTTAGGCCATAGATACTGAAATATTTCCATTTCTCGAACCCCTTTCTCTCGATCTGTGCACAATTTCTTTTCCAGTGATTGTGCGTTTGGAGAAGAACTCTGATCACCACTCGTTCACTTTCCAATGGCGTTGAGCACCCAAGTTAGAGCCTCATCGAGTTCAGCTTTGCCGTGGAAATACGACGTGTTTTTGAGCTTCCGAGGTGAAGACACACGCAAGGGCTTCACAGACTACTTATACCACGAGTTGGAGCGGCAAGGAATCAGGACTTTCAGGGACGATCCACAGCTTGAAAGAGGCACAGCCATCTCTCCGGAGCTCCTCACAGCAATTGAGCAATCAAGGTTTGCGATCATTGTTCTTTCGCCAAACTATGCTTCTTCCACATGGTGCTTGCTTGAACTGTCTAAGATTCTTGAATGCATGGAGGAGAGGGGGACAATTCTGCCAATCTTTTATGAGGTGGATCCCTCTCATGTGAGACATCAAAGGGGCAGCTTTGCTGAAGCGTTTCAAGAATATGAAGAGAAGTTTGGGGAAGATAATGAGGAGGTGGAAGGGTGGAGAGATGCTTTAACCAAAGTGGCCAGTCTCGCTGGATGGACTTCAGAGAGTTATAGGTAAGCTCGAATGACACATAAATTATGTACTTTAAGTTGAAACTAAGATTCTCTAGAGAACAAGAAGCTTTTGAGGATGAATTCTCACACACACTTTTTCAATATAATGAGGCACATTTATACAACCTTTTTAACAAGGAAAGTAATCAAATCACAATTATAATCCTGATTCTATACAATTAGTATAATTCTATTCCTAATAGTAATCCTAAAGTATCTGTGACTCACAACACTTCTCCTCAAGTTGGAGCATACACATCTCCAACGTCCAACTTGTCAAGTGAGTCATGAAATACTTTGACTGACACACCCTTTGTCAGAACATCTGCTAACTGCTCCTCAGTTGGTATGGATGGGAAGGCAATCAAGTTTGCATCGATCCAATTTCTCCTTAATAAAGTGTCGGTCAACTTCCACATGCTTCGTACGATCATACTGTACTGGGTTATGTGAAATTTCAATAGCTGCTTTGTTATCACAAAACAACTTCATAACTCCTTTTGGCTTGAACCCCAAATCACGCAATAAATTAAGTAACCATAACAACTCACATACTCCGTGTGCCATACCTCTATACTCGGCTTCAGCACTCAACCTTGCCACCACCTTTTGTTTTTTACTCTTCCAAGTGACAAGGTTCCCTCCAACAAATGTAAATCTCTTATCAGTAATACGACCAGCCCAATCAGCATCAGTATAATCACTCACCTCCAGGCAGTGATGTTTTGAGAACATAAGGCCGTTCCCAAGAGCTTTCTTTAGATATCGCAGGATTCGCACGACTGCATCCATATGGTCTTCACTAGGGTTATGCATGAACTAGCTCACCACACTCACTGCATACTCTAAATCAGGTCTAGCTAGTATGACCCAAATAGATTAATCTGCCAACTAACCTTTGATACCTCGCCGTATCAGTCGGGACTTGATTAGGGTTCTCCGCTAATCGGTGATTATGTTCAATTGGTGTATCAGCTGGCCTGCAATCTAACATGCATGTTTCTAACAGCAAGTCTAGAACATTTTTTCTTTGGCACAAGAAGATGCTGCTACTCCCCTTGGCTAGCTACCTCTATCCCAAGGAAGTATCTCAAGTCACCAAGGTCTTTCATCTCAAACTCCGAAGCTAACTGCTGCTGCAACCTCCTAATTTCCTCTCGATCATCACCTGTGATCACCATATCATCAACATAGATGATTAACGTCGTTCGACGATGCCACAACCACACTTCATTCAACCGCTGCTCAGAACTCAAAATCAAAGCTACTGGGGCCTTCTTCCTTGGTGTACGTTATCCTCGCATACCATCCATTTCATATCCTTCCATATTGTGCTTACGTAAGTCAACTGGTGACTAAAGCCTCATGTTCAAAACCTCAATCCTAGCATCCAATTACACAAATTTTGGTCAAACAAGACTTCCCCAAGCAATGTTTGACGTCATTCTAACTCATTAAGGCGAGTTCCAAATCACACTCATTTTTCCCCCCTAGGAGCCTTTTGTCATCAACATGACATCAAGGTGAAAAACAATGAATCACCTTCCTATCCTCACCACAGAGTACAATTCATCACCACTATGACTCTTAATATAAATCAAACCAACAATCAATACAATCAAGGAGAAACAAGGAAATCACATATCAAAACAAGCAAAACAATTCATAGTAACCCCTGCATATAATTTAGTTTAGGAGGTCACATTAAGTCAAGCAATTCAAGTCAAAGTAGTCATCGAAGTCCCACACTCTGACGTCTGTAGGTAGCCCCAACCATCACAGCAGTCCTCTCGATCTTTGTTAACTTAATAACAATTCAACTCCATTACCGAGCAGTCATCACACTAATCATCGAACATATTTCACCAATCATCACGCAGATATTCATTATCCTACTGATCATCACATAGATAGCAATTGTCCAGCTGATCATCACATAGATTTTGCCGGTCATCACGCAGATAACAATCATCCTACTAACCATCACACAGATATCGTTAGTCATCACATAGATAGCGATCATATCACCAGTCATCAGACAGATAACGATCATCACATAGATTCATGGCTAGTCATCACACAGATATCAATCATCTTACTAATATTCCTACACAAGCTACACAGATATTTCTACACAAGTTTTACATGACAATCATCACAAGATTCATCATACTGATGTCATCGATTCATTACACAAATATTCATACACAAGCTTCACATGGAAATCATCACATAGATTCATCAATACATATATATATTTCACATAAATATATATATATATATATACGTAGTCATTCACCTATGAATACCACTAACACCAACTATAGTCGTAGTTAACCTAATAACTCCAAGACAATAGGGTAATCTCGCTCATAACAAATATTGATCATACTCATAACGAATATCAATCCTGCTCATAACAAATATCGTGAGATTTACTCACCAAACAATAAAGGTAATCCGTTCATTAATGAACCTTGTGAGATTACTCACCTTTGAATCCCGCTGCGTCTTCACACGAGAACCAAAACAAGCACAATCACCGCAATCCGTTCAACAAGTCCAACAAGCACCTGAACACATAAGGTTTTGATTCAGTGCACGAATCACAAAGTGATTAAAGTTCGAAACCCGTGTTTTGAACTAAATCCCCATGAGTAATGCCAATTGAGGCAAAACCTCATCCGAGACCTCCCTAAGTCTCCAGAGCACTTCCACGATCGATGTGACCAAACCACAAGTCGATCGGACGCTCGAATCCTCACAGATCGAATAAATCGATCGGTATGAAACTGCAAAAATCATAACAATTCCATACGAACTCCAAAATTTGCATATTATATATCGAAATGCTCGTATCAACGAGTAGAACATACATAATACCAAAAATAGTTCCTTAAGTGGCCGGAACGCCGCCACAGGTGGTGGCGCACCGCCGCCGGCCAAAACTCAATATTTCACAAAACTTCCAACATCAAATTTCTTCATCTAAGCATGCTTGTGAATTTTCATGACTAGCTCGAAGTCAGAAAACAAGCATAAAGGGATGAAAACTACCTCACAAGCCGTGGATTACTGTTCAATCCGAGTTGAACCAAGTTTCACGTGAATCGATCCAAACAACCACCAAGGATCGATCAAGGAGGCTGCTCTAAGCTCCCCAAGCCCAACTTGAAGCCCCGCCGACGTCGGAGATCAGAGAACCGATCGGGTCCGAAAACACCCAACTGCGCATCCTTCTACCGCCGCCACCACCGAGAATCGGTGCTAAAGGATACCACAGGGACGACCAGACGGAGGAGACGATCCTATCTGAAAAGTTTCGTCGCCGGAGACCGCTGCAATTCGCCGGAAAAGCCGGGTCGGGTCTGCTGGGTCAGGGTCGGGTCAGTCGAAAAACTCAGATACTGAAGGTGCAGCCAAGATAGAAGAGAGAGAAAGAAAGTTTCCAAAAAAAGAAATGAGGAATTATGAAGATATTTTCGGAAATTCCCTATTTATACTAAAATGGAAACTTCTTCCAATAGTCATAACTTCCTCATATGAACTCCGATTTTTGT
This sequence comes from Rosa lucieae, assembly GCA_024704745.1. Taxonomy (NCBI): domain Eukaryota; kingdom Viridiplantae; phylum Streptophyta; class Magnoliopsida; order Rosales; family Rosaceae; genus Rosa; species Rosa lucieae. The sequence continues at coordinate 9,948 of JANPXK010000512.1, forward strand.
GTTCCATATGTCCACGAACTCGTATCGACGCGCTCTACAACTTTCGTGAAGGAAGTTTTCGGAGAAACCCAACGAATAAAAAGTCAACCCTTGCGTCCCCCCTAAAATGGCGCCTCCTGAATAATTATTCGCCCGAAACACTTCTGCTCCATCCACGAGCCACGAAATCGTCCAATAATCATAAAATTAATTCCGGAAAATAATTACGAATTTCCGGGGCATCACAATTACACTCCTTGATCTCTCCTTGATTGGATTCACGGGAAGCCCCACCGTAACCCAACATGATAATGGGTACCAATTCCTACCCCTCCCTCATGCCCAACCCCACCATCAACCCCAACAACAACACCACCACCATCAACCCCAACAAACTGATTGTTCTTTTTTTTTTTTCCTTCCTTTCTTTCTTTCTTTTAAAATAAAGTTCATTGTTCAAAACTTCAAATACTTGTAAGATGCTCTTTTACTTTTATAGGCATCTTCAACCAATCTTCCACCAAATTCTATTACAAAGCTGAAGATGCAGCCACTGTATCCTACCTAATGAACACACTGATCATTGAAGTAAAAACTAGATAAGCATTTTAGACCCAACCATGTAAGCAACATGACAGCGGAAATTAATTAAATCACAGAGAGAAAAACTAAGGAATTATGTGATTTTGACATGGTGCAGAAGCCATGCAGCCATCGAGCCATATCTTCTAGATTCCCAATCTGTAAGTTTACCATTCTGAGGTATTGTAACTGGCTCACAATCTTCAACATTTCCTAAAAGAGATCGAGCTATTCTCCCCTTTTTCTTTGCTGCTTCCCACTTCGACAACATTTTGATAATCACCTTAACTGCATTTCCATCTACTTTCTCATCAATTACCTTCGCTGTATTGTCTGCTGTCTCAAGAAGAAGAAGCGTGGGAGGCCGAGAAAGTACTCCCTTGGGATTGATTGGAAAAACGAGACCAGGTCATAAAACTCCCAAACTGAGAAAATAAGAAACACAAAACAGGACGAACTAGAGACTCTATGAACAAGATCCAAACGTGGCCCAAATCGATCAACAAAAACAAAAAGGAATCATTAACATTCTGGAGCTGAAGTCCCAAGACACAAAATTAAAGTCTTTCATGACATGAAACTAATAACCAAATCAATATTGGAACTCAAACACAACCCCAAAATGATAGTATAATCTGAACCCAGAAAGCAATTGTTAAATCTGAGTAGTAAATTCAACATAAGAAACAGGACCCAGTTCAGAATTGATTGAGAAATTGACAAATTTGTTGTAATTATTCCTAGAAACGAACAAACCCAATTCAAGAAACAGAACCTTTCTTCTTCTCGTGTGACCTTGACCCCCCAATGAAAGAGCTTCTTATTCTTCTTCTTCTTCTTTCCCCACCACTATCTCCTCTGCAAGTTTAGAGAAAAGAGAAGAAGATATCGTTGTGATCCCATCCAGATCAGATAAACCCAACAACATGCATGTGGGTTAACTTTCTTCAACTCTCTTCCAGATGCAATATTATGAAGGAGTGCAAAAGCCCAGTTGATTTGGAGAAAGTGTTAATTATCGATGGAGAGCAAAGTTGGAACCAGCCAAAAAAGTTTAGATTGCAGAGATATAGGAGAGATTTTCAATTTTGGAGAAGATGAACACCGAATGGACGATTCTACCCTTCAAAAGATGACGACCCTAACATCATTAGTGACTCCAGGTATGAATCTTAGGTCAGGGTGAAAAGTCCAGGTACCAAAATGATATTTTTTGAAATTGAGATACGAAAGTTATTAGTGACCCGTAGTTCAGGTACTGTTTGTGAGTTTTTTCCTAAGTCATATGATTAGATGCACCAAAATCAATAATCCAAGTATCTTCCCCAACAAAGTCAGAGACAAATAAAGCCTTACCAAACTTACCTCTTCCAACAAAAGAGACTGAAGCATTACCCGACTTTTGATCCTTTTCCCCCAACCTGGTAGTTCGGGTTCTAAATTAAATTTACAGCAGTGGAACGGCCCTGTTGGGTAGCTCCCAATTTATTCCAGGTATTTTGTTGATTCGGATACCCGTTTAATCGATGACACTTAGTCCTCCAATGCCCATAATTCTTGCAGAAAGTACAATACGGTCGTGTTCCTCCAATCCTTGAGAACTTGGTTGTGGTCGAAGTTGTTGAGGTGGTGGTACATATTTTGACGGTGAAGACTTGGTTTGGACAGTGAGACTTGATAACTCCGAATAGATTGCTTTGGTACTACTATCAAGTTGACTCTCATCTTTGCGCATATATGCAAAGGCATCCTCAAGAGTAGGTGGAGTTCCATGCCTGAGCAACTCACCCTTTGCACTAGCATGCTTATCGTCGAGACCATGAAGGAAGATATGCAGCCTCATTAGATCATTCTCTTCATTGTGTAACTTGATGTCATCAGCATTCTTCATCTTGTTGATCAATTTTCAGCCATAAGCCTTTGAGTAGCATAGTATACAGCCACATGCCGCCCATCTTGAGTAATCATGAATGCCTTGGTATGGAGCTCATGTATTTGAGCGAAATCTAAGTCATTCAAATACAATTGCTTCACAGTACTCCAAATTTCTGCTGCAGTTTCACACCCAATGATTAATTGTACTACCTCATCGGTCATGGCCTTGTCGAGCACATACATCACAGCACCATTGTGAGTTTCCCACTCCAAATTTCTGTTGCAGACTTGCAGTTTCACACCCAATGATTAATTGTACTACCTCATCTGTCATGGCCTTGTCGAGCACATACATCACAGCACCATTGTGAGTTTCCCACTTTGCATATCCTACATCTTCTTCATTCGGTGTCTGAATCAATCCATTCACATATCCCATCTTGTCTAGACCGCAAAGATGAGCAGTCATCATTTCCTCCAAGTACAGTAATTCATGCCATTCAACTTGGCACCACCAAATCCTCATCCTGAGGATTCTTGATTCACAGATACCTTCACCTTCTGCACATCAGAAGTCACAATTTGCTTGGAACTTTCTTCCCCACCCATGATACTTGAACTGTAACAATCTTCTCCCTTACACTGCGGAAGCAATGAATAATAAACCAAGACAAAAAATCCAAGATCGGATTCTTGGCTCTAATACCAAGTTGAAACTAAGACTCTAGAGAACAAGAAGCTTTTGAGGATGAATTCTCACGCACACTTTTTCAATATATAGAGGCACATTTATACAACTTTATACAACCCTAATTTCGGACTTCAAGGAAAGTAATCAAATCACAATTACAATCCTGATTCTTTACAATTAGTATAATTCTATTCCTAATAATAATTCTAAAATTTCTATGACTCACAACACTTTAATGTTTGAATGCTCGTGAGTATTGATATTTTGAAAATTTGAACTTAGATTAGTGAGTGCTTATACACACTATGCCAAATTTCGAAAACATGTGTGAAGTTTTACTCTTGCTAGGAGCATAGAATGCACTTTATTGCGGTTCAGTTCTATCTTACAGGAGAACTTTATATTCAACATGTTCATATATTCAACATGGGATTTGTTATATTCTTGTTGTAGGTACGAAACACAGCTTATCAAAGAGATTGTGCAAGAACTGTGGAGCAAAGTGCATCCTAGTCTCACAGCATTTGGTTCCTCAGAGAAGTTATTTGGAATGGATTCTAAGCTGGAGGAGATAGATGTTCTTTTAGATAAAGAAGCAAATGATGTTCGCTTTATAGGGATATGGGGGATGGGTGGTATAGGTAAAACAACCCTTGCCAGACTAGTTTACCTGAAAATCTCTCATCAATTTGAAGTTTGCATCTTTCTTGCTAATGTCAGAGAGGCTTCCAAAACAACCTATGGTCTAGTTGATCTACAAAAACAAATTCTTTCCCAAATCTTGAAGGAAGAAAATGTTCAAGTATGGAATGTTTATAGTGGAATAACTATGATAAAGAAATGTGTTTGCAATAAAGCGGTTCTTCTAATTCTTGATGATGTGGATCAATCAGAGCAACTAGATAACTTGGTGGGAGAAAAAACCTGCTTTGGTTTGAGGAGTAGAATCATCATTACAACTAGAGATCGGCATGTACTAGTCACACATGGTGTAGAAAAACCATATGAGTTGAAGGGACTAAACGAAGATGAAGCTCTTCAGCTCTTTAGTTGGAAAGCCTTTAGGAACTGTAAGCCTGAAGAATATTATGCAGAACCGTGTAAGAGTTTTGTTATGTATGCTGCAGGTCTTCCGTTAGCACTTAAAATTTTGGGGTCTTTCTTGAACGGAAGAACTCCAGATGAATGGAATTCTGCATTGGCAAAATTACAACAAACTCCCTACAGAACAGTTTTTGAAATATTGAAGATAAGTTTTGATGGACTTGATGAGGTGGAGAAGAAAATTTTTCTGGACATTGCTTGTTTCCGCAGGCTGTATCGCAACGAGTTTATGATTGAACTAGTAGACAGTTCTGACCCTTGCAATCGTATTACAAGAAGTGTTCTTGCTGAAAAATCTCTCTTAACTATTTCATCAGACAACCAGGTAGATGTGCATGACTTGATACACGAAATGGGATGTGAAATTGTTCGGCAAGAGAATGAAGAGCCTGGTGGACGCAGTCGGTTGTGTCTTCGCGACGACATTTTTCATGTATTCACAATGAATACGGTAAGATTTTGAAAAAATTAAATCACCAAACTTGGTTAGCGCTGTCATTTAACTTAATCCTGGAATTGACTTATCTGTTATAACAGGGAACAGAAGCCATCGAAGGCATATTGTTAGACTTGACTGAATTAGAAGAGGCAGATTGGAATTTTGAAGCCTTCTTTAAAATGTGTAAACTGAAGCTTCTCTACATTCATAATTTGAGGCTTTCTCTTGGCCCGAAATATCTTCCTAATGCCTTGAGATTTCTGAAATGGAGTTGGTATCCTTCAAAATCTCTCCCACCAGGTTTTCAACCAGATGAACTTGCTGAACTCAGTTTGGCCTATAGTAAAATCGATCACCTCTGGAACGGAATCAAAGTAAGTTATTTAATATTTGCTATTGCACAAAAGTAAATAAATTTTAAAGTTCATGCATGGAAGCTGATTGTTCTACCATTCTTCATCTTTTGTACAGTACTTGGGCAAGTTGAAATCCATCGATCTTAGTTACTCCATAAACTTGAAAAGGACCCCAGATTTCACGGGTATTCAAAATCTTGAGAAGTTGGTTCTTAAAGGTTGTACCAATTTAGTTAAGATTCATCCGTCCATTGCATTGCTCAAGAGACTAAAAATTTGGAATTTTAGAAACTGCAAAAGTATAAAGAGTCTACCAAGTGAAGTAAATATGGAGTTTCTCGAAACATTTGATGTATCTGGCTGCTCAAAATTGAAAATGATTCCAGAATTTGTGGGGCAAATGAAAAGGTTATCAAAGCTTTGTTTAGGTGGGACTGCTGTTGAGAAACTGCCTTCATCAATTGAGCACTTGATGAGTGAAAGTTTGGTGGAGCTTGATTTGAAAGGAATTTTTATGAGAGAGCAGCCGTACTCCTTTTTTCTTAAGCTGCAGAATCGCATAGTATCATCTTTTGGCTTATTTCCAAGAAAGAGTCCTCACCCTTTGGTTCCTCTGTTAGCTTCCTTGAAGCATTTCTCTTCTTTGACGACATTAAATCTGAATGACTGTAATCTCTGTGAAGGAGAAATTCCCAATGATATTGGTTCTCTGTCCTCCTTAGAGAGGTTGGAACTCAGAGGAAACAATTTTGTCAGCCTTCCTGCAAGCATTCATTTGCTTTTTAAGCTTCAAGGTATTGATGTGCAGAATTGCAAAAGGCTTCAACAATTGCCAGACCTTCCGGTAAGTCGCAGCTTACAAGTGAAAAGCGACAATTGTACTTCCTTACAAGTGCTTCCAGATCCCCCAGATTTGTGCAGATTATCGTATTTTTCGCTCAATTGCGTCAATTGCTTGAGTACGGTCGGTAATCAAGATGCTAGTTATTTTTTATATTCAGTGCTAAAGCGGTTGCTTGAGGTACTCTCTCTCTCTCTCTCTCTCTCTCTCTCACAATGGTTGTGTGATATGATGGTTCATATGCAGGAAACCCCTCGTTCTTTTCGCCGTTTCCGTTTTGTAATTCCTGGAAGTGAAATTCCTGAGTGGTTCGATAATCAAAGTGTGGGAGACTCGGTAACTGAGAAGTTACCTTCGGGTGCATGTAATAACAAGTGGATTGGGTTTGCTGTGTGCGCTCTGTTTGTACCTCAAGACAATCCGTCTGCCGTTCCTGAAGACCCCGGTTTAGTTCCTGATACCTGTGAAATTTGGTGTCGTTGGAACAGTGATGGTATTTCTTCGGGAGGACATGGTTTCCCTGTAAAACAATTTGTTTCAGATCACCTTTTCTTACTTGTTTTCCCAAGCCCTTTCAGGAATCCTGATTACACATGGAATGAGGTTAAGTTTTTCTTCAAAGTCACTCGAGCTGTAGGAAACAACACATGCATAAAGGTAAAGAAATGTGGGGTGCGGGCACTGTACGAGCACGACACGGAAGAGCTGATCAGTAAAATGAACCAATCCGAGGGCAGCAGCATCTCTCTCTACGAGGAGGCTATGGATGAACAAGAAGGTGCCATGGTTAAGGCAAAACAAGAGGCAGCGACAAGCGGCAGTGGTGTCTCTGACGACGAATATTACTCTGCAGAAGAATGAAAGAATTTTAGAAGACACTTGTCTTGCTTTGTCCAACAATGCTGTTCTCTATTCTAAAGCACGGGCGCCGGGTGAACAGTAACACCCCAAGTGATTTGACCATTTTGCCCCTTGGTCTGTGCTTTGACTGTTTTGCCCCTGGATGATTTGGCAGAGAGAGAGGTGATTCGGTTTTGCTGTGAGGAAGAAGAAGAAATCAAGTAGTTGATTGTTGGCAAGTACTTCCAATACTCAGGTAGGCTATCTCAATTTCCTGGTAATTGATTGTTGGGTTCTTCAAAATTGAATCTTTAATTTCCCAACTGGTCTATAAAAATTTGATGGTTTCTGAAGTAGTTTGGTGATGGTTTTTGAAATTCAATGTTGAATTGATGTGTGTATACATATATGGATTTAATCATGATTATATAGAATTGCATTTTCTCTCTGCTTTCTGTTTTGTCCTGAAGAGATTTATATTGTCAATTATAAATCTAGGATGGTCTTGGTCGACTGGGTTTTCTAGATAGCTAATTTACAAGTCTGTTGTCTTTATAATTACAAAATTTGACAAACTATTTAGGAAAAGGTAGATAGTTCGGTTGTTTACTCGATCTGTGCACAAAGGGTAGATAATTTTGGAGCTTCTGGGAATTGAAGGAGGAAGAACACAGTATTAAAACAAATTGATAGAGGTAAGAAGCTGTGTTTTTGTTTGCGTTTTACAACTGGGTAATTGTTGCATGATAGCCATCGTGTTTCTTATTCTTCTGTCTGGTAGAGAGCTAGGTTGCTTCTGATCGGTGGTGCACTTATCATTTGCCATATCCTGGATGAAGTTCACAATTGATTTCGACTTTAAATAACATACATAGGCTTAATGGTGAATTTATCTACTGGGGATTGTTTTCTGAAATCAACATTTGCCGGTACTGTGCATTTGAGAAATTACTATGCTGAATTTAATAGGCTCTAATTTGCTGCTTTTGTCTTAGGTTGCTGATAAGCTGCTTCATCAAGCTACTAGCAATTTTCATGCAGAGCTAATGTTTATGAACTTAAGCTCCTGATCACATCAGTTTACTGCAGAAAACTACCTTCCAAAAGCCTTACTTGAAATCAAGAGCGTCGATGTGTTTTAATTATTGTGAGTACCCTTGCTTCGGTGTATCTCCAATCTGTGGAAACTTTAATTATTATTCAAATTGCATGAATGCAGAGTATTGCTCTTTGATAAGAAAGTCTTCATTGATTATTAATATTGAATACATCCATCTGCCTCACATGAAGAATCTGTGGGACTATGACCTTACATTTTGTTGATATAAATGTAAGTTAAATTTGGTCAGAGTCATATATATATACGTATATATAAATTGAATCTGTGGGACTATAACTGCTTCTTTGTTTTTTTCAAAACCTCATTTGCTTTTGTATTGTATTGTGACTAGTTACTTTCACACATTTTTCCAAATGAGGATCAGATTGACACCTGATTGAAGTCTATTTGAGAGTTGAGAAGGAGAACACAGAAAAGAGGTGTATTAATTTGCACGAAACTCATTTGCGAGATTATTAAATGCAGTTACTTTCTAAGTTACAACAGGTTATGTTCTTTTCTTCCAGAGTGGGGCTAAATTATACTTGAAAGGAAGGCAAAGACTAAATCAATGCTATTAATTTTTCATCAACCTTTGCTGAGACTCTGCTACTGCAATACGTGGTTGGGAACTTGGGATACTAGCTGGGCATTACTTTTTCAAAAAGACAAAACCAATAGAGAAAGCTATGAAACAATAGAGAAAGGAAGAAAAATATAACTGTATTAGAAAGGAATAGAAAAATGTAGACATCTGCGTATCATATTATGCATCGTATCAGTTTTGAAGTTTGATGTCGTTAGAACTTAATATTGAAAAGATGATATATTTTTGGTGATTTACCCTTTTGTTTATTATAATTTGCCATTGCTATTTTATTCGAGTACTGTGTGAATGCTTTTAATGTGGTTTTACTTTCCTTCTCTTTGCTTTTTTTCTATCTGAATGCTTTTCTGTTATTTTTCACTTCAGATGCTCTTCTTCCTTTTCACTTTCTTTTGTTTAAAAATGCTTTTGTTTCTCTTTGAACTGTTTGTGTATAGTTTGTGGTTTTAACTTTTATGGCATTGATGGCATTTGTGTTTTCATGCATTTTCAGCTCGCTTCTGCAATTGTTTGGGTTCGTCCCTTTTCCTCAAACAACTGTTGGAATGAGGGGTTGATAAGAAATCAAGCAATGTTGCCTCGGAGCCAAACTCAAAGCGTGTGTCACCAAAGGCTTCAAGTGACCATCCTGATGATGAAAGAGGGACTGACAAGAGGAATGGTGTGAAGGCAAGGAACAAGTAAGCCATTGGAATTTGTTTTACAATTCAGTAGTATTCCTGCAAGTATACAGTCTAGTGTTGTTAACACTCCATCAGTATGTGTGTCATTGAAGCTTTTTTCATATTTGAAACTTTGGAATACTGGTTTGTTAACCTTGATGTGTTTGAACATATTTTTAACACAGCAATTCTACAATCTTTTCTTAATATCAGCCGAAAGATATTTTGTTCTGCTTAAGGATCTAATACAATTTAGGCAGGAAAAGACACATGATCTGGATGCAAAATGGTAGAAGCTATTTCTTACAGCTGACTAGAATATATGTTCGATAGTTCTTAAAACCAAAAGCTGGTTCTTAAGCTTTGAAAATTGAGTTATTGATGGGTGTTGTTAAATATTGAGGTTCTTTTGGTTTGTATATGTCAAGTTTGACTATTTAGCTCTGAAGAAAATATCTCAGAAACGCCCAACTGCCTGTCTATGAGCTGGTGCTCTTATGGCAGCGCTTTCTTTCTTCTCCACAGGAGTCCACTTAATCCATCTAATTATTACTTATTATTTTGCAGCTCTTTTTTGGTAGCTGAAAGGACGTCATCTTTTCGCTTGGGATCTTCATCAACTGTTTTCATGTTTCAGCATGTGGCAATATCAACTGCTGCAAATATATGCAAGAAACTTCCTTCACATGCAACTGACTTTGGGATGGAAGCTGTCCCATTATTGACAATCTTCTGCAATATAATGGTGTGTAGAACTATGGAATCCATTATGCTTATGATTTAAGTTATGCTCTGCGATACCATGATATGTAGAACTATCGAATCCTGTAACTACAGACCTTAAAATTTGATACCTTTGAGTACAACTCTTCTCCGAGCTCTTTTAGATATAGATGGTTTAGTTGCAATTCTGCATAGAAAATTAGAGATACATTCTAATTTATGGTTTTGTAATTACCATCTTACATTGAAAGTATAGAGGAATTGAAGTTGATGGGGGTTCCATGCTAAGTTTCACTTTTCATGATTTATGATTTATACATGAATTTCAGGTCCCAGTGATAGGACTTGCAATGGGTCAGTGCAGTTGATTTCATGGATACATTGCACAAATTTGGGTGGTTATCTTACTCCTGGACCCCTGGTACATGATCGATTCAGGAATTGTTCCAGTTCCTAGGGAGCCTGCCATATATATTACATGTATACAACTTCAGACTTATACGACCTGATACAAGGCTGTATGATGTTACTGGAAAGCCTGTCAGCAACAGCAAATCCCCTCCTTTATACAACAAAGAATTCAAGTCAGTAGGTTTCGATGAAGTTTATGTAAATTCTTTCGGTACGATTCAAGTTAGTAGGTTGAGTCAGTTGACGACATTGCAAATTTTATTCCTACTTGCTGATCAACTGACTTATGTGGATTCAGTGGATCAGTAGGTTTCAATGAAGTTAGTAGGTTGAGTCAGTTGACGACATTTCAAATTTTCTTCCTACTTACTGATCAATTGACTCATGTGAATTGAGGTTCGCATTTGTATCAAGTTATATATCCTTAGTATAGACTAGAAATAGAAACATCTTTTCTCCAAGTTGTTCTTGCTGTTCTAGAAGGAAAAAAAAAAACTCTTTTCCCGCAGCATCGGGCGGGTGCGTTAGCTAGTTCTCACTATTTATAAAAAGTAAGTGACCATTTCAAATCATGACTCCTCATAGCAACTGGGTATTCTCAACATCCTTCCTCTTTCTCATTTGAGGACACATTTTATCATTTGCTCTGCCATCTTGATCAATAACATGACTGTAGAAAACTGAATCAAGAAGTTTCGTTTTGTGGTAATGTTGTTTCAGAGACTAGGGCTAGGACTAGGGACTATGCCAGTGTAAAACACTTCCAAAAGAAGCACAAAGTGTCTTTAGCTGTACTCAACGAGAAATAGGTACACCATTTTATCCTGTCCATAATGCATAATTCCACTCTAGTGAGATGTACTGGATGGTTATTAACAAGAGCATGAGGGCATGCTTTGTAATGTGTGTTCGAAATATCAGACCATGAAATTTTGTTCTATTGAGTTATGCAGGTCAGTTGAAAGCTATTAGGAATTGGATTTTGCACCTAATCAGCATCGTAAGGTTTCATGGACAGCTTATGGTTTGAGCCAGTCAGCTAAAGTATTGTGTGTCTAAAAATTTTGTCTAGTGTCAAACTGGTGATGTTACTAATGAGCTTTACTTCAATGATTTAGACATAACAACCGGATCATCCAAAATTTGGGAAGTTTTATCAATTATCTACAAGATGTTTAAGCAAACTACAACTCAACCAAAGTTATATGAAAACTTTAATCACCATTTGCTTATTTTCTTGGCGGAAATGAATTCCACAATTTGCATTGTGGTTTTACATGTTCAAAGAATTGACATGATATGAAATTTGCTTATTTTCTTGGCGGAAATGAATTCCACAATTTGCATTGTGGTTTTACATGTTCAAAGAATTGACATGATATGAAAGCCATCGTTTAAAAGCATGTTTTTCTATTGACCCCTTTTTTAACATAGGTTGAAACAGGAGTAGAAAATTAGAATTTACAGTCACAGATGAAGCTAAATTCCCTGTGGCCGAGGAATATATACACATGAAGATTGCACTCAAACTCAAGTTGTTTTGAAAGTGTATATGGTTGAATGATTCAAAGATTGATGCATTGATCTCATGACGTCTTTCTCTTTTGTAGACGAGATAGTTTGGATACAACAAGAGGAACATTTGCTAAGGAAAATTGCACTCAAATCCAACTAACAGCACTCGGTTTTACAGTAATATATAGCAATACTTCTTCTGAACTCCATCCATCACTAATCTTTCTCTAAGATGATACTTAAATTTCCCTCATATTTAACTTCAAAAGCGTATGCTGTGGAACCATGAACAATTTATGCTTATTTAGTCTTCAATTTTCAGCTCAAAATATCGGGACTCTGCATGTACGTTCCTCTATCAACTCCAACACAGATATCAGCTTCTTCCAGATGGTTATCCTGTGTAAATGCTCTCCTACTCTACCATCACCTTCTCTTTAAGGCAGTGTATTAAGCAGTCCAACTTCTGTCCAGAATCCAAAGAGGGTCAAATTGCAAGATGTGCCTGCCCTTCTCTACTGAAATGTACCGTGGCAAAAGATGTTCTTATATCCTGAGGTTGAAAATGTAGATGTTGTTATTGACTTGATTACCTAACATGTACCTCCTTGAAGGACTGCATTAAGCCTAGCTTGTCGGTTTTTATTTTATTTTATTTAATTGTTTATTTTTTTTCCATTAGACTACTGGGATTGTTGAGAAAGCTGACCAACCGATAGCTCAAGGATGAAGCTGTTATTTTGATCAGAAGTAATGGCTTGTCAGAAGTGAAACTCCTGAGTTTGGAAAGATCATTTTCATGTCCAGGGAAACTATGTTTAAGTTCCTGTACATGTTTAACTCTACTCATATTGAGATGTGTAGGTTAATTGTAATGTTTGATTCCTAGACGAACACACATATATATAACATCATTGTGCAGCAACCAAGACCAAGGTCATATATATAATAAATTAATCAATCAAGATGAAAGTTAATTAAACAACATTTATCTAATGACCAACATGTTAGACATCATTGCCAAAAAAAGCGTCAAACAGATGAGATGAAAATGCAGCTAAAAGCCAAGGCCAAGGGAATATAAACTCAATAAAGGTGAAAACTTATTATAGACAAGCCTCAAACTCATTAGAATGCAGCTTCTTGCCTCTGTATACACTACAAAAAAGAATTCAAATTGCCACGGCGTTGTGCCGTCGCGGAAAGTGAAATTGCCGTCGCAAAAGACCAATGGCGACGGCTAGGCGACGGCAATTGCGCCGATGTTGTTGAGGGCGTCGCCATTGGTATTTGCGACGGCAATTGCGCCATCGCAAGCCTAATAGCGACGGCAAACCTTGCCATCGCAAGAATTTTGCTACTAAAAAATGCCGTAGCAAATATCCATGGCGACACCACCGACCACTACCAAAGCTTTGCGACGGCAATTTTGCCATCGCAAAAGTTCATTTATGAATAAAAAAAAATCTGGCATGCAAAATATGCATGCTGGATTCTTTTTTTTTTTTTTTTGGGTGGATAATGGCTGTACAAAATGGAATTAAGCATATTGAAAAGGGAATGTTGCATGTTAATTTTTCTCATGAATGTCACAAAGGAAATGAAGCTCTTATACATGAGTTTACAAGATAATACAAGGTAGTTTTTTTTTTTCCTATACTTCAAGATAAGCCTTGCCGGGACCTCCCAAGAACTTGAAGATGCTGTGATACAGAATGGATGCTTTAAACCTGGACATGAATCTGATGCATATAGAGATACCTGCAGAAAGAGTAGATATCAACTAAACTCTCACAATGGATGAATTCTGATGCATATAGAGATACCAATGGCAAAATACCAATACCAAGTATCAGAAGACAAAATACCAAGTGATTGAGCAAACACTATTGAGGGCCTCCACAAAATTTTAATGCCATCTCAAATGTCAATTTGTCTTATTTATTCTTTGATTGATAGAAAATTAAAGCACCATTAGCAATTGATAGATGAACATAATTACACTAAATCTTCTCCTACAGCATGTACTTACAGCATGAATGTTTTTATCAACAACATAAGTGATGGAAAACTAGGAGTGCTGATATAGTTATTGACACATTAACCTTTGCAAAAATAACTTAGAACCTTCTACCTTGTCTTGGTCTACATGGGTATAAGTGATGCAAAAATAGCTATTCCACTTCATAATAACATACGAAAATCCAGGTCATCACATGCATGTAATGGAAAACTAAATCAGTACTAGCAATTTTAATCAAGTATAAAACCAAGACATGATTTGTGCTTTACAAAACAAATCTACATCAGTTGTAGTGAAAGAATAAAAGGCTATACCTCATCCTTGTGACCAGCCGATGCCTTTGGCAGCAAAGGCAAGCCACGATTTGATTTCATTGTCCAGCTTAGTCTCATTAAAAAGATCAACAGCAGTGTGAAGATGAGAGCAGGAGGTAGAGATGACAAGGTGGTCTGCAAGGAACAGATAAATAATTAAGGAACAGATAATGCATGAAACCAACATTTCTACAAATAGATGAGCATATAGATACACTAAGAATCGCAAAATAGCAAGAACAACAATCAAGCTCTATGCACCGGAGAATTCTTGACACCCAATAACAAAGAACAAAACTTCATGCAGACAAACAGATCAAACAGTGTACATAATTACATAGCCATATTAATAAGAAATGACCAACAATTAGATCAAGAACTGATCTTTCAATGCAAACATTGACACCCACATTGAACAGATCGATCAAATAGCACAAACAAATCAAACAAAATACTATGTTCACACCAACAGTACTTCAATTCACAACACATAACCAAATTGAGAGTGGAATACCTTCAACGGCATCCCTGAGGTATCCTTCCAGAATCGGTTGCCTCTCTTTTCAAGTATATATGCTTAAATTTCTTCCCTTACGTCTTCTGCAGGTGCTCACAATCTGAAGATACCCCATAAGATGGACATCTGGAAAGCCAGATTAAGCAAACATGAAAATTAAATAAAGAAGACGGAAGCAGAGTTTTTTTTTTTTTTTATTGTTTTTCATCTTAAATGCATTAGAGATGTTATATTATTGACCAAAGTTGCCATCCATGTGACACATTTCTTTGTTTGGATAGAAATAGAACCGGTCAAGCAATGCAATTCTGAATAGTTGATTGTAAAAGCCTCAAATCCCTCCTTACCTGATTTACATGCATACATATACAAAATAAAAATAAAAAAATTTAAAAAAAAACTTAAGCTTAGCAACCTAAAATTATCCAATTGCTGCTATTTGGATTACTTAATGTATATTGAAATCTTTTCCTTCTTTGTGTTCCATCAAATTTCTCAGCTACCAAACAACAGAGTAATAACCTTAGAAGTTAGAATTAATAGGCAAGGTGTGAAAAAAAAATCAATATTAAAATTAAAATTCTCCTCATCTTATATCTGAAAATGGTTATCCGAACTACAAAGATAGCTAAGTTTGAAATCTAACTCATTCTTATACAGTTTGGCAAATCATGGCCATTCGCTCGGAGATGCTCAAATTTCGCAAAAGGCCTTCCCCTAACTGCTCTCTCACCTTTTAATTTCGACTTGTTTGGCACTGGATGCCTTTAACTCTTTAGTCTTTCACTGTTTTCTTAACTTTTGTCAGTCTTTTAGAAGAGATTGTATCTAGTTGTTTCAGACTTGTTTGTCCTCTTCACTTCTCAATTTTCCATGCAAAATTCTACTAAATAATTCACAATCATAAACAGGGTGTAGAAGTTGTAGACCTTTAGGCACTGGAAGTAAGAGGAATGTCTGTGCTGGTTCTTGTTCTTGTAGACCACTCTTTCGAGAATGGCACACTCAGCTAAAAGCTGACCAAGCAGCGACATTAACTTCTCCTCTAGAGCTTCTGCTTCAGAATCCATTAGGAACCTACAGATTATAATTGTTATTATGGTCCAGCAGTCCAAAGCTCTAATTATGTAAGAAGGAAAAATCTATTTATAAAAATTGTTTATGTTAGGCAACAGACCAGCATGAACATATGTTCCTGCAGCCAGTTGATGCATAGTCTATATGGATTGATATACATATCATTTGTTCTAAACCCCACCACACAGAATTGTCCACTTTCTCCCCAAATCAAAACCCAATAAACCCTTGATAAGTCTGTCACTTATTTGCAGAACCAACAATGAAAAGGAAGGAGGGCCGTCCTGGAAAGTATTAATGGGGCACTCTGAACTTGAGTATTCCAGTAATTGATTAGAGAATTATAAATGGTACAAAGGTCTGATGTTATATAGAACCAAATTCTAATGCCAAAACAAACCCAGATAGAAAAACCCAATACCCATCTTTCATATGCAGCACCCATAATTGCATGCACCGAAATTCAAAACCAATCAACCAAATTTGAACGCAGGACTTATTATTGAACCAAACCCCAAATTATAAATCCAAGCGTATAATATCAAATCAAACTACCAAATCAATCAAAACAACAACAGATCAAGCCAAATAATCACACTACATCCCACAACAAAACTCAAAACAAAAGCTTGAAACAGTGATACGAAACTAATTGGGTACCAGAATTCTTCGAACCTTAGCTCTCCAGACCCAATAACATCCCACAAATTCGCCTCCGAATCAACCAAACCCATAGAAAAGATGAACCGGCTATCGCTCAAAACTCTGGGAATCAAAGTCCCAGCAGAGGGCGGATAACAAAAATTCCAGCCCGGTCCGGTCAGCGATTCCAGCCTTCCCGCCCCTTTGATCCGTCGTCACCGTGTCGATCTTCATAGTGACCCAAACAAATCAGGAGGTATAAATAGTAAAATCCAGTTGATGAAGAGCAGCGATATCTATTTTGAGCTACAGATCCTAGCAATTTGTTAGCGCAAACTGTAAAAAGAATGCCATATATTAGAGGTAAAGCATGAGGATGATACCTTGAAGAGATAGGTGAACTCGGGATCGTTGCAGCCGTTTTGGGGCTGCAGGTGGGGAGGTGAATGTATTAGATTAGGTTTTGGACATTGAGAGGAGCAATTGGTTGGTAGATCTCCCAGTAAACTCGACGGAGTTGACCTAAATCAGCGCATTTAGTCGGCGGTTGTATTCTGCTGTGAATTTGGCAGATCTAGAGAGGACAATAGCTCAAGGAGGTGATGGAGAGAGGAGGAGATCTGGGTATTCATCGGGGTGTCGAATCGAGATAGAGTTATGGGGTCAAACAACAGAAAGACTAAAGAGGGGGGAGAATTAGGATAAAATCGTTCACATATTCTCTTTTAATGCGACGGCAAGTTTTTGCAGTCGTTAAATGCTATTATCTTGCGACGGCAAATTCTTGCCGACGTAAACCATAGTTGCTAGCGACCACAGGTGGCGACGGCAATTAATACGGTGGCATAACTTTTACACAATTGCGACGGTCAAGTTTTGCCGTCGCGAAAGATTAGGCTTTAGCGACGGCAATTTCACGCCGACGCAAATTGGTGAAGCTAATTGAATTCTTTTTTGTAGTGATACCTGGATTGCCAGCTAGCCACAAACTGAACTGTAGTGAAGTTAAACAATTGACCTTGCCAAACCAAGCCACAAACTGATGAGAATACAACAAAAAGCAGATCAGGTAAATCCCTACCCATTTACCTCTGCCACTTTACTTGCAAAGTTTGTCTTAATGCAACTTCAATTGCTGAAGGACTATAACCGAAACCAAAAATTGATCATAAAATGCATTTCGAGGAGAATTTTCTCACTTAAGTGAACAAATAAAGAATAGGAGGCCAAACCAATTAAGAGTGTTTTGAGGATGTCGACCTTGACTCCTTTTCACAAGAGCGTGAACTAAAAAACATGTAACTTCTTCCTTTTCTTTTCTAAAATAAAAACAGAGAAAATAAACATGTAAAGGCCTCAACTTCCAAGATCAAGGATTATGAGAAATTAAGTAAATGTATGTTCTTCAAAAACAAAAAAATGTGAAGGTTTCGGCTTTCAAGCTGTAAAAAGTTCAGAAATCAACCAGAAGCTTTTTTCTTGGCCAAAACATTTAAAGATTTCAACTTTCAAGCTACAAAACCGAAGAAATGCATGTTTCTGTCTTTTATCTTAGCTGAAATAGATTAAGATTACATGAAGGCAATGGTGATTGGTGCTCTTTACAGTACAGGGGACTCTGTTACATCAAACCAATACCTTTTAATTAATAAGGTCGACTGACCCTACCCATTTCTCCAGTAGTGAAAGACTTTGGTGATGTTTCAGTCAAAGTCTGCTCTTTCCGTCGTCTTCTTCTCTCTCTATCCTCACCTTATTTTGAGTGGTCGTTGACGTATGCATACAAGGGATTTACAGAGAAATTTCCAACGGATTATTATATGTACGTGTCACAATTCGCTTTGCTAATGGTGGGAATGGACCCCCGAATCAATTGACTATGAGATAGTGCACTTCTCTCTCCGTATATTATTTCCATGACTTGAAACCCCTTTCTCTCGATCGTGTACAATTTTTTTTCCAGTGATTGTGCGTTTGGAGAAGACCTCTGATCACCAGTCACACACTTTCCAATGGCATTGAGCACCCAAGTTAGAGCCTCATCGGGTTCAGCTTTCCCATGGAAATACAACGTGTTTTTGAGCTTCCGAGGTGAAGACACCCGCAAGGGCTTCACAGGCTTCTTATACCACGAGTTGCAGCGGCAAGGAATCAGGACTTTCAGGGACGATCCACAACTTGAAAGAGGCACAGCCATCTCTCCGGAGCTCCTCACAGCAATTGAGCAATCGAGGTTTGCGATCGTTGTTCTCTCGCCAAACTATGCTTCTTCTACATGGTGCTTGCTTGAACTGTCTAAGATTCTTGAATGCATGGAGGAGAGGGGGACAATTCTGCCAATCTTTTATGAGGTGGATCCCTCTCATGTGAGACATCAAAGGGGCAGCTTTGCTGAAGCGTTTCAAGAACATGAAGAGAAGTTTGGGGAAGGTAATAAGGAGGTGGAAGGGTGGAGAGATGCTTTAACCAAAGTGGCCGGTCTCGCTGGATGGACTTCACAGGATTATAGGTAAGCTCGAATGACACATAAATAATGTACTTTAATGTTTGAATGCTCATGAGTATTGATATTTTGAAAATATGAACTTAGATTAGTGAGTGCTTACACACACTATGCCAAATTTCGAAAACATGTGTGAAATTTTACTCTTGCTAGGAGCATTAGAATGCCACTATTATTGCGGTTCAGTTCTATCTTACAAGAGAACTTTATATTCAACATGTTCATTTATTCAGCATGGGATTTGTTATATTCTCATTGTAGGTATGAAAATGAGCTTATCAGAGAGATTGTGCAAGCACTGTGGAGCAAATTGCATCCTAGTCTCACTGTATTTGGTTCCTCAGAGAAGTTATTTGGAATGGATTCTAAGCTGGAGGAGATAAATGTTCTTTTAGATAAGAAGCAAATGATGTTCGCTTTATAGGGATATGGGGGATGGGTGGGTTGGGTAAGACAACCCTTGCTAGACTAGTTTATGAGGAAATCTCTCATAGATTTGATATTTGCATCTTTCTTGCTAATGTCAGAGAGGTTTCCGCAACCCACGGTCTAGTTTATCTACAAAAACATATTCTTTCCCAAATCTTGAAGGAAGAACATGTTCAAGTATGGGATGTTTTTAGTGGAATCACTATGACAAAGAGATGTTTTTGTAATAAAGCAGTTCTTCTAGTTCTTGACGATGTGGATCAATCACAGCAACTGGAACACTTGGTGGGAGAAAAAGACTGGTTTGGTTTAAGGAGTAGAATCATTATTACAACTAGAGATCGGCATGTACTAGTCACACATGGTATAGAAAAACCATATGAGTTGAAGGGATTAAACAAAAAAGAAGCTTTTCAGCTCTTTAGTTGGAAAGCTTTTAGGAAACATGAGCTTGAAGAAGATTACGCAGAACAGTCTATTAGTTTTGTTAGGTATGCTGGAGGTCTTCCCTTAGCTCTTAAAATTTTGGGGTCTTTCTTGTACAAAAGAAGTAGAGATGCATGGAGTTCTGCATTGGAAAAACTACAACAAACTCCCAACAGAACGGTTTTTGAAATACTGAAGATAAGTTTTGATGGACTTGATGAGATAGAGAAGAAAATTTTTCTGGACATTGCATGTTTCCGCAGGCTGTACCGTAACGAGTTTATGATTGAACTAGTATACAGTTCTGACCTTTGCAATCGTATTACAATAGATGTTCTTGCTGAGAAATCTCTCTTAACTATTTCATCAGACAACCGGGTAGATGTGCATGACTTGATACACAAAATGGGATGTGAAATTGTCCGTCAAGAGAATGAAGAGCCTGGTGGACGCAGTCGGTTGTGTCTTCGCAATGACATTTTTCATGTATTCACAAAGAATACGGTAAGATTTTGAAAAAATCGAATCACCAAACTTGGTTAGTGATGTCATTTAATCTTAATCCTTGAATTGACTTATCTGTTATAATAGGGAACAGAAGCCATTGAAGGCATATTGTTACACTTGGCTGAATTAGAAGAGGCAGATTGGACTCTTGAAGCCTTCTCTAAAATGTGTAAATTGAAGCTGCTCTACATTCATAATTTGAGGCTTTCTGTTGGCCCAAAATTTCTTCCTAATGCCTTGAGATTTCTGAGTTGGAGTTGGTATCCTTCAAAATCTCTCCCACCATGTTTTCAACCGGATGAACTTACTGAACTCAGTTTGGTTCATAGCAATATTGATCATCTCTGGAATGGAATAAAAGTAAGTTATTTAATGTCTGCTATTATAGAAATACAATCAAATTTTAAAGTTCATGCATGGAAGCTGATTGTTCTCATCTTTTCTACAGGACTTGGTCAATTTGAAATCCATCGATCTTAGTTACTCCATAAACTTGAGAAGGACTCCAGATTTCACAGGTATTCCAAATCTTGAGAAGTTGGTTCTTGAAGGTTGTACCAATTTAGTTAAGATTCATCCATCCATTGCATTGCTGAAGAGACTCAAAATTTGGAATTTTAGAAACTGCAAAAGTATTAAGAGTCTACCAAGTGAAGTAAATATGGAGTTTCTTGAAACATTTGATGTATCTGGCTGCTCAAAACTGAAAATGATTCCAGAATTTGTGGGGCAAATGAAAAGATTATCAAAGCTTTATTTAGGTGGGACTGCTGTTGAGAAACTGCCTTCATCAATTGAGCACTTGAGTGAGAGTTTGGTGGAGCTTGATTTGAGTGGAATTGTTATAAGAGATCAGCCATACTCCCTTTTTCTTAAGCAGAATCTCATAGCATCATCTCTTGGCTTATTTCCAAGAAAGAGTCCTCACCCTTTGATTCCTCTGTTAGCTTCCTTGAAGCATTTCTCTTCTTTGACGATATTAAAACTGAATGACTGTAATCTCTGTGAAGGCGAAATTCCCAATGATATTGGTTCTCTGTCCTCCTTATGGATCTTGGAACTCAGAGGAAACAATTTTGTTAGCCTTCCTGCAAGCATTCATTTGCTTTCTAAGCTTTATTATATTAATGTGGAGAATTGCAAAAGGCTTCAACAATTGCCAGAACTTTCGGCAAATGACGTCTTATCTAGAACCGACAATTGTACTTCCTTACAATTGTTTCCAGATCCGCCAGATTTGTGCAGAATAACAACCAATTTTCGGCTCAATTGCGTCAATTGCCTGAGTATGGTCGGTAATCAAGATGCTAGTTATTTTTTATATTCAGTGCTAAAGCGGTGGATTGAGATTCAGGTACTCTCTCGTTGCCATATGATGGTTCATATGTGGGAAACCCATCGCCGCCCTTTGAAGGCTCTCGAGTTTGTAATTCCTGGAAGTGAAATTCCAGAGTGGTTCAATAATCAAAGTGTGGGTGACTCGGTAACTGAGAAGTTACCTTCGGATGCATGTAATAGCAAGTGGATTGGGTTTGCCGTGTGTGCTCTAATTGTACCTCAAGACAATCCGTCTGCCATTCATGAAAGCTCCTCTCTAGATCCTGATACCTGTCTCATTTCGAGTGAATGGAGCCATTATGGTATTGGTTTTATTGGTCTTTTTTTCTCTGTAACACAATTTGTTTCAGATCACCTTTTCATACTTATTTTGCCAAGCCCTTTCCGGAAACCTGAGAACTGTCTGGAGGACACGTGCAATGAGGTTAAGTTTTACTTCGACATCACTCGAGCTGTAGGAAACAACAGATGCATAAAGGTGAAGAAATGTGGGGTGCGGGCACTGTACGAGCACGACACGGAAGAGCTGATCAGTAAAATGAACCAATCCAAGAGCAGCAGCATCTCTCTCTACGAGGAGGCTATGGATGAACAAGAAGGTGCCATGGTTAAGGCAAAACAAGAGGCAGCAACAAGCGGAAGTGGTGGCTCTGACGACGAATATTACTCTGCAGCAGAAGAATGAAACAATTTTAGAAGACATGCACTGTCTTGCTTTGTCCAGTGCCTCGAAGCAAAAATGAAAGGCCAACAATGCTGTTCTCTATTCTAAAGCACGGGAGCCGGGTGAGAACAGTAACACCCCAAGTAGTTGATTGTTGGCAAGTACTTCCAATACTCAGGTAGGCTATCTCAATTTCCTGGTAATTGATTGTTGTTGAAGGATATTGACACTTAGTGTGCCTAGTCAAACTAGGATAAGTTCTATAGCTGTAATAGGAGAGGTTTCCTACTCCAAGTTAGATAAGGAATCCTTGTACTCTTAGATTATGCACTTTGTAATCCCTATATATAGGGCTCCTATTCTCTATAATGAAATACACTTCTCTCATCAATCTCTCTCAATACCAATATACTTAAACACGTTATCAGCACGACTCTAACCACAAAACAGAAAACCAAAACTCATTCACAAAGCAGCCCCTAGCCCGAGCTAGCCGAGCCTTCGCTGCAGCCCGAGCGCCCGTGTGCTTGCAACCTTGCACAGCAGCCCCTGCTGCCCCCTTCCTGCAGCCCTGCGTTCCAGCCTGCTGCCACCGAAGCATCCCTGCTGCGCAAACAAGCCAACGCACACCCACTGCATCTTTTTCCCGTTCCTGTGCACATCCGTCTTCTTGCAAGCCTCGAAACGTCTAGATCGGAAGCTCAGATCGAAAAACTTTCTTCATCAAAGTTGTTCGTCTCTGTCTCTTCCATCTAACCTCCGAATTTCAGCCTTATCGGAGTCATATTGAGAGATCTGTACACCAATCGAGGTACAAGCTGTTCAGAACAGAATCTGCTCCGAATTTTCACCAAGTAAGTATTCAAGAGTAAGTTTTGAAGTTCCTATAATTCAAATATTTCTTCTTTTCTCGGGGACTTGAAAACCTCCCTTCTTCTACATCCCACCTTTCTTATAACGTGGGTTCGATTCTTGAAAAGCGGAATCGTGGGGATTCACGCAATTAACGAACTAAGAGCGTTCGTAAGACTTCGGACTAAGAGCGTCCGTAAGCATCGATTTAACGAACTAAGAGCGTTCATATGCTACGGACTAAGAGCGTTCTTGAGCATCTATTTTGACCATTCAAACATCATTGTTTCGGTCTAATCCAATTATTCTTTGGAAATCGATTTCTTGGTAGCATAGCTCGGAAATCTTATTTATATTAGTTTTCGTGTGGAAGCATTGACTCCGAAACTAACTTGTTCTTGTTTCATCTTTCAGGATGTCAACATGAACAAACTCGATTTTATTCCATTGGATTATGCAGGCAAAAGGTACTTAATTTGGGTCATTGATATCGAGATCCACCTTATTGCCCGTGATTTATTGCATACTATCCAAGAGCTTTGTCCTATAGAAACAGCTCCAGACCCTCAAACTGAGAAAGATAATTCCAAGGCACTTGCCTTCATGAAACGTCACATGGATAGTGACCTACAGTTTGAGTTCATAAATGAGGATAGCGCCATAAAGCTTTGGCATGCGCTTCGCGAACTATATGGCAATGTTCGTGACTCCATACTTCCGAATACAGAAGCAGAATGGAAAGATCTTCGCTTCTTGAATTTGACACGGTCATGCTATTTTATTCGGAAGCCCTCCGCATCAGAGTAATGATGCGTCTCTGTGGAAAGATGATCACAGAAGACCAGTTGATTGAGAAAACCCTCAATACCTTCCCAGTCTATGCTATGAGGTCCTCTGACTTATTCCGGACTCATGTAAATGCAAGACGGATCACAAGTTTCCAACAGCTTATTGAAGCTATGGCCACTGCTTGAAAGACATGGCAATGAACTTGTGCAAAGAAGATTTGATAGGCTTCAAGATAGCTATCAAGAGCATCATCCTATGGCTAGAGAAAGTCGCCATAGACGTCATGATCCATACGATCGAAATGCTCAAGAAGGTAATCGCTCAAGGCGACAATCTCACGACCGTAGGAGGCGTGATTTTGAGGGAAATAGGGTTGGAAACCATGGAGCCAACTTTGGCCATGGGCACCACTTTCCAACGCCACCAGTCCTAGGGACTATGCATATTGCGCCATGCGCCTCAATCATGGGAGAATCCTCTTCATGGTGTCTATTTCTGATATGGAACGTCTGATCAATGGACTGA
>JANPXK010000513.1:0-28950 GCA_024704745.1 Rosa lucieae
TCCCAGAAGGCCAGAAAAAAAACAAAAATCGACAATCAAGTCCTCACCTTTTGCGTCGGCCCCAATCTTAACACTTTTAAATTAACCCATATACTCCGTCTACTCCTCGATCTGAGGTCCAACTAGCATCGGACACTCAACATCACAGCGACACAGCCTCAGGCCCTCAGCTCGCTTCACAAGCTCGCGACATAAGCTCACGTCGCCGACTCGGTCTACAAGTCTCGATCTGAGGTCCAACTCGTCACAAGCTACCAGAACAAGTCTCGATCTGAGATTCTGAGGTCCGACTAGTCACAAGCCTACCGGAACAAGTCTCGATCTGAGGTCCGAGAAGATAGGTTTGCTGGGATCGACTCTGAAGGAGTAGTCGCCGGATGTGGTGGCTGGCGGCGGAGACGTATGGTTTGCTATCTGGACTCTGAAGGAACAGATGGTTTGAGAGAGTGAGTGAGAGGTTGTGAGACTGTGAGAGTGTGAGAGAGAGGCGGCCATGAGTCTTTGAGAGGAGTCTGATAGTTAGGTGAGGCCGTGAGGTTTTCACTTTTCACTTTTGCTTTTGACGTCTAGCGCCTAGGGTTTGGCTTTTGCTGTTGGATTTCAACATTTGGGTTGGAGCGTTGGGCCTTAAACAACCACAATAGATTTAAGAGGCCCATTTTGTTAATATGACAGATTGACAGATTCAATATTTCATCAAAACTTCTATATAGACATTGATACGTGCAAAAGCAATCGCCAATTTAAACCCTGAAAAATGTAGTTGTTAGAGAATAAGCAGGGATCGTTCAAGCCGGGGATTGAGGGCTTACATGTGAGAAACAAATTAAAAAGAAAGAATATACAAATTCACACGAAATTATTAGATCATGTCAAGTTAAGTTAGAAAATTAGAAATCCATATACAACACAAATACAAACAACAAATCCTAGCAAAAAACTACACAATCCATGTATAACACAAACACATATACTATTCCAAAAACACTATTCACGGAATAAAATATATTTTCAGATTATGAACAAGTTATTTAAGTTTACATGCTACCTAAAAACCTAAAATCAATTTTATATATTTACACAAACAAGAACACAAAACATAAAAGATAGGGGGGTTTTAAAGATTAAAGTATAAAAATTTCAGAAAATAATAAAAGAATAAAAATCTTTCTATACAAAGGTGGGAAAAGAAGAATTTTCGGAAAACAACTTATCAAGAACCATTCAAGAATCAATATTTTCATGCATCCCTTAATCTTTATTAATTACCATGGAACGATATCAACCAAGAAACAAAGTTACAAGCGCCCAATGTCCCTTATATGACTTCCCTTTACATAGTTGATCAAGCAACGCACTTAATCCAACATATTTCAAATGCAGGTATCACACAATCGAAGCGACTCATAATCTCATGCATTCAAATCATTAAGAGCAAGTGAAAGTTTAGTCAATAAACATGCAAATTCAAGTACTCAACGCAAGTCTTTTCATTACATGCATAATCTGATCTCGACCTTTGTCCAAAGCCTTTACTACCATATTGAATTAGGGTCACAACGCATGAACCTAATTACTAGCTCCAATTACATGCAATCATCCTAAGCGTGCACTCAAAGAACAAGAACATGCAAAAGTTTTCTATAAAACAAAACCAGATTATCATTCCATATATTCGGCAATCAACAAGCATCCAAGACACACAAACACATCAAACATTCAATAGAACATCAAAATTATACTTGAAAACAGTTTTGCATACTCAAAAGATTCGGTTAACACATAGAAATTCCAAAGCAGAAAATCCATCTAACAATTATACAAAACCGTGAGTTAATGTATGGTAGAGCATATGAACAACCCTTAGCCACGTCCCAAGGTACAAAGCAACTCCTTAGCACAGCAACAAGTGAAGATCACGGTGGTGGAGGGTGATGGCACGACTTTGCTCCTTGAAGATTGTGAAAACCTGAAACTAGAGAGCGAGTGAGAATCGAATTTGTGGAGAAAAATGTTCACCTTGAAACGTCTAATACACAAGGTATTTATAGGAGGACGTCCCAAGGCTCTCCCAATCCGTTTCTACTTGGTTTCTCCTAGTTCTAGTTGATTTAGGACTTCTTCCTCACAAAACAGATTTCCGGCAGGATTGACCTCAGTCCACTAAAACGGCCATAACTTCCTCTAGAAAATAGATATTGATGAGCTGTAAAAAAAAATTGAAACTAGACATCCGTATCTTTCCAACCATATAAAGATCATAATTTTCTGAGCTCTGAGGGATTTTTGGCACTCCGTTGAAGTTGACTGATCTGCACAGGCAGATTTCCGAATCTGTAAAGGATTTGACTTTTGAAGCACAAGTTGAGTCCAATTCGGTTTTCCTTCACATCACATGCCTCTCACATGTCTTCCACGCCTATTCTGAAGTAGAAACGTCAAGAACTCCCTAGAACCTTCAAGAATCTCACGGCAATTCCAATCCTTACTCAACAAGAAGTCCAACTCTAGGTCGCTTTGTAATTCTAATTCCTTGTTGCTTCCTCTTCCATGTGCACGGCATATGACCTTCTTGAGACTTCTAGATGCTTCTTGCATGTTCCATAGACTTCTCCTAGCTTCCACAGGTCTCCTAGTATGAGTAGAACTCCATATGCAAGTAGGTTTCCTAGTTGAATACAAACTTCGTTTCTGCGATTCTTCTACACTCTTCCGGAACCTTCTTGAGTAATCCTTATCCAACAGGGACTCCTTGTCACACTAGGATTCCTTATTTGAGTAGGATTGGGTTTCCTTGTCCAAGTAGAACTTCTAATTTCCGCGACTTAAGAGTTTGAATCCAAGTCAGCTTCTGATTCCTACTCCAACTAGGATTCCTTTTCCTAGTCAAACTGGGAGAACTTTCATTTCTTCATTTCTTCTCATTTCTGCGCCACTTGTGCTTCCTTAGCCATTTTTGGACCTTGAGACTCCATTTTCACCTGTAAAACACTTAATAAGTTAAATTGATCAAGATAAAGGAAATAACTTAGCAAAATATAGGGTTTAAACATTATTAATGTCCCATTTATGCTCCTATCAAATACCCCCACACTTAGCTTTTGCTAGTCCCTTAGCAAAATCAACATAACAAACCAAAAAGACTACAAAACAAAGACAAAGAAACTACGAAAATAACTAAGTATAGAAGATAAAAAAAACACAAAGACTCAAGACTCAAAACGAAAATCAAAACCAAAAACAAAGATCAAGACGTTGACAAACACAATGACCTCTAAGCCCTTTAACATATTGTCTCAGAAATCTCATACTTTCAAGTCACCAAGATTAGCACTTAATCTAGCATCACATCATCAAGATATTCAAGAGCTAATTACAAAATATAATCCACATATAAGCATGTAAGACTTGGGGGTAAACAATGGTGGTGGGTTCTTTAACATATTTCAAACAAGTCATGATTCAAACCTCACATGGATAAATCACTCTTTCTTCTCTCAGATTCAAGGCTCATGCTTAAAAGCTTATTCACTCAAGTATATGTGAAAGAATAGCAAGTAAATCACATATGTATATGAAACGAAAGCACATATATATATCATTTTTTTCAAAGATCTCATGAAAGATATCAACTACTTATACGGATAAACCCAAGCCATAAGTTCAACAGTCATAACTCATCTCCACAGATCAAAGGCTGTCCCATCTTAAGGATCAAAGAAGTCTTACAATTCAAGGTTGTAATGGGGCCAAGGCTTAAGGTTTAAAGAAACGAAGGGATAGGAAAATCACAAAGTATCCTAAAAACCTAGTAGAGCACTTGTTGATGTAGAGAGACCAATTTTTGAATCCACCAAGCATAGCAAACGTCAAGTATCCTCCAAGCTTATAAACGGGCCAAGTGTCATCATGTTGGGCCCAAACTTCATTCTAACCTTCTTTTGAACAAGTGTGAATCGGACAAAGACCAAAATCTTCAACAATGGGCCTTCAATTCAAAGCAAACTCCAAATCCACTAAGTATAAGGGGACTAAAATCCATAAACATAAACAATAACACACATTTTTCTCTTAAATTGCCGTAATATTCTTTTTTGTTTTTATTTTTTTATTCCTTTTTTTTCTTTTTTTTTCGGCAATACATACAAAATTTCTCTTATGGACAAGTCTACCCCCACACTTGAACTTCTTCATGTCTTCAAAAGTCTTCCTTGACACCAAAACTCCAAGCAAAGTCTCAAAATGTGCTCCACTAAGTCTTTAGAACAAAGGGTAAGGATATAACTATACTAGGGTTAAGGGTTAAGGAATTTTGAGGGTGATGAAAGAAAAGGCTCAATGTAGGCTCAAAATGGTTAAACTAGGGGGGTCCCACGACGGGCACAAATAGGGACACAGGCTATATTTGGCTATGGTGGTAAAAATCCTAAGTTGCCTTTATCCTTTCCAGAATCAGGGCCATATATTGATCATAAATGTCTCAACAAGCATAAAAGTGAATTCTAGCATTCTCTAGTCCATCAAACTTAATCTATGACAAGTAATCAATCAAGATGAAAGAATAATGAGATCAACAAAATCATCGCCAAGAAAATAAGAGTATATTCATTTTTTCATTAATCACTCAACAAAGAAAGGGCACATGGCTCAAATTCTCACAAGGGTTTATTATGAATCACAACTTATCTTCCACATGTACATATTCTGTACCAAAGTTACGCACATACCATATCTACTACGCATTCATATGCTTTTCATAAATCATAATTAACCAAAGAATATCATCAAACATTATCTCAATCTTGTGATCCTCTTTTAGCCTTAATTTCAGAGATATAAGCTCATCCTAGACAGTTAAAAGGGCATCTTAAGACTCAATCACACAACAAAACAAAACAAAAAAACAAAAATATTTTTTTTTTTTTTTTTTGAACAGTGACGATTTTTTTTTTATTATTAAAGTGACGAAAATATTTTAATTTTTTTTTTAAGACCACAAAACTAACTATCTAAAAACAAAGTGAAACGTTATACCCTTCCCCCACACTTAAATCATGCATTGTCCTCAATGTATAAACAAGTATAAAGCATACAAAACATCAATCAAGCATGGAATAAGAGATAACGCAAGAAACCTAAAAACAAAGCAAAGTTTACGAAAAATAAAAGAGAGGGAAGAGTTCAAGAAAGCAAATCTGCGTTGATGGCTCCTCCACAGCTACGGTTGAAATGGGTTGCCTCCCATGCAGCGCTTAATGTTTAAAGTCTTTCAGCCTAGACTTGCACCTCCATTTATTCCAATATATACACATGACAAAACGTCAAAAGTATGGATATATACAAGACTAACAAAATTTTATGTTATTTACAAGTTTTACAATTTTTACAATCTTAAGGTAGTTAACTCCAATAAGGAGTCCTGAATCAAGATTTAGACACACGGCCCAAAAATTCTAATTTTAATACAAGTCTCCCTTCCCTTTATCTTTTGGTTACTCTTTTCACACAGAGCCAGGTAGTAGAGGAACGATTTTGGCGGAGCTCAGCTCACTTGATTAGCAGGGGACGAGACCCTTTGCTAGCACTTCTCGTATCCAATCAACCTAGACACCCTATGCTAATAAAGTGTGCCTA
This sequence comes from Rosa lucieae, assembly GCA_024704745.1. NCBI lineage: Eukaryota > Viridiplantae > Streptophyta > Magnoliopsida > Rosales > Rosaceae > Rosa > Rosa lucieae. The sequence goes on from JANPXK010000513.1 coordinate 5,635, forward strand.
CTTGATAAATAAAACTTTGACAAGTATTAACAATAGAATATTTCACCTAGTCCATTATGACTCACAACTTCTTACCAAACCCAACTATTCTCGAAAATTGTCTAAGTATATTGACTCAATGAGACGTCATGAACTTTGTTTTGGACGTGCGGCCCAAGTCCTTGCCTATACACACAGTCTTTTTCAAATCCTTTGGGCAACCTTACTGAAATGGCCAGGTGGGGGAGGACGAGCACGAGAGGTAGAACCCATTTTGGCACAAGCTACTCCCACATAGTGGTTTAGGCTCGTTTGATTGCACTTCTGGATTCAAAACCCGTCATGAACGTTGTCCCCTTTCTAGACACCATTCCACATAGGCTATACTTACTTAGATAAGAAAAAATTCTAAGTGCAAGACATTGTTCAATTGTTAATAAAAGCCGCCCTCAACCTTAAGAGACCTGTTTCAGGTACTAATAAGGGGTTTAGGCTAATATTAACAAAGGGACTTCACCTATTCCATGAAAATTCACGACCCCTTATCAAATCAATACCTTAGTGGCGTTTTCATCACATGAAGACTTTTCAATCCCCGGCAACGGCGCCAAAAATTGATACGTGCAAAAGCAATCGCCAATTTAAACCCTGAAAAATGTAGTTGTTAGTATAGAATAAGCAGGGATCGTTCAAGCCGGGGATTGAGGGTGCTTACATGTGAGAAACAAATTAAAAGAAAGAATATACAAATTCACACGAAATTATTAGATCATGTACAAGTTAAGTTAGAATTAAATTAGAAATCCATATACAACACAAATACAAACAACAAATCCTAGTTAAACTCTAACTACACAAATCCATGTATAACACAAACACATATTACTATTCACAAAAACACTATTCACGGAATTAAAATATATTTTCAGATTATGAACAAGTTATTTAAGTTTACATGCTACCTAAAAACCTAAAATCAATTTTATATATTTACACAAACAAGAACACAAAACATAAAAGATAGGGGGGTTTTAAAGATTAAAGTATAAAAATTTCAGAAAATAATAAAAGAATAAAAATCTTTCTATACAAAGGTGGGAAAAGAAGAATTTTCGGAAAACAACTTATCAAGAACCATTCAAGAATCAATATTTTCATGCATCCCTTAATCTTATTATTACCATGGAACGATATCAACCAAGAAACAAAGTTACAAGCGCCCAATGTCCCTTATATGACTTCCCTTTACATAGTTGATCAAGCAACGCACTTAATCCAACATATTTCAAATGCAGGTATCACACAATCGAAGCGACTCATAATCTCATGCATTCAAATCATTAAGAGCAAGTGAAAGTTTAGTCAATAAACATGCAAATTCAAGTACTCAACGCAAGTCTTTTCATTACATGCATAATCTGATCTCGACCTTTGTCCAAAGCCTTTACTACCATATTGAATTAGGGTCACAACGCATGAACCTAATTACTAGCTCCAATTACATGCAATCATCCTAAGCGTGCACTCAAAGAACAAGAACATGCAAAAGTTTCTAAAAACAAAACCAGATTATCATTCCATATATTCGGCAATCAACAAGCATCCAAGACACACAAACACATCAAACATTCAATAGAACATCAAAATTATACTTGAAAACAGTTTTGCATACTCAAAAGATTCGGTTAACACATAGAAATTCCAAAGCAGAAAATCCATCTAACAATTATACAAAACCGTGAGTTAATGTATGGTAGAGCATATGAACAACCCTTAGCCACGTCCCAAGGTACAAAGCAACTCCTTAGCACAGCAACAAGTGAAGATCACGGTGGTGGAGGGTGATGGCACGACTTTGCTCCTTGAAGATTGTGAAAACCTGAAACTAGAGAGCAAACAAGTGAGAATCGAATTTGTGGAGAAAAATGTTCACCTTGAAACGTCTAATACACAAGGTATTTATAGGAGGACGTCCCAAGGCTCTCCCAATCCGTTTCTACTTGGTTTCTCCTAGTTCTAGTTGATTTAGGACTTCTTCCTCACAAAACAGATTTCCGGCAGGATTGACCTCAGTCCACTAAAACGGCCATAACTTCCTCTAGAAAATAGATATTGATGAGCTGTAAAAAAAAATGTGAAACTAGACATCCGTATCTTTCCAACCATATAAAGATCATAATTTTCTGAGCTCTGAGGGATTTTTGGCACTCCGTTGAAGTTGACTGATCTGCACAGGCAGATTTCCGAATCTGTAAAGGATTTGACTTTTGAAGCACAAGTTGAGTCCAATTCGGTTTTCCTTCACATCACATGCCTCTCACATGTCTTCCACGCCTATTCTGAAGTAGAAACGTCAAGAACGGCAATTCCAATCCTTACTCAACAAGAAGTCCAACTCTAGGTCGCTTTGTAATTCTAATTCCTTGTTGCTTCCTCTTCCATGTGCACGGCATATGACCTTCTTGAGACTTCTAGATGCTTCTTGCATGTTCCATAGACTTCTCCTAGCTTCCACAGGTCTCCTAGTATGAGTAGAACTCCATATGCAAGTAGGTTTCCTAGTTGAATACAAACTTCGTTTCTGCGATCTTCTACACTCTTCCGGAACCTTCTTGAGTAATCCTTATCCAACAGGGACTCCTTGTCACACTAGGATTCCTTATTTGAGTAGGATTGGGTTTCCTTGTCCAAGTAGAACTTCTAATTTCCGCGACTTAAGAGTTTGAATCCAAGTCAGCTTCTGATTCCTACTCCAACTAGGATTCCTTTTCCTAGTCAAACTGGGAGAACTTTCATTTCTTCATTTCTTCTCATTTCTGCGCCACTTGTGCTTCCTTAGCCATTTTTGGACCTTGAGACTCCATTTTCACCTGTAAAACACTTAATAAGTTAAATTGATCAAGATAAAGGAAATAACTTAGCAAAATATAGGGTTTAAACATTATTAATGTCCCATTTATGCTCCTATCAGACATGTAATATTGTAATAGAAAATGTGCAAATTTATTATATTAATTTTAGGGCCGGGTTAGGGCCGGGCTTTTAGGGTCGGGCCAGGCCTAGCCCTTAAGGGCTCAATCGGGCCGGGCTGTAGGGTAGGGCCGGGCTTTATTTGTATGACCCATACCCTACCCTATTTTAAAATGGGTCGGGCCGGCCCGCCCTATTGGAAGGCAAGGGCCGGGCGGGCTTAGGGCCCAAGGGCCATATGATGAAGCCTAGTGTCCCTAAAACTAAGACTGGGACCCACCAAATGAACATTTTTCCCTTCAACAATTTAATGTATGCTACTATTCACCTCTACATCTACTGCTCATCCATTTATTGTATTATACTATTCTTTTGTTTTTGTTACTGCCCTATATGTTTTTTTTTTTTAATTTTATTTTGTTACTGCCTTATATTCCATTGACTTTTTTCTTTTGTATAATTTAACACCAGCATAAAAACAAAAACTGAAGGCATGAACACAGAAGATCAAATTCATAATGATGAGACCTCAAAACTTGAACAAATCTGTAACTTTATTAATATCCCCAACTCCATGTACATGATAAAGAGAATAAATCCACCACAGACTCACTCACAAAGTGATTGAATCTTAAAGTAAACTCACTAATCAACACCTGGATGGGAACCTACAAACACTACAACAAAAACACAAAGCAGCCCAGATTGCAACCTTTGGTCTTCCAACAACCAATAGTCAAGCGCCCCGCCACCGGCTATCAATGTCTTCATCTAAGCTTCCCTCCACTCATTCAGGAACCACTTCATCTACATCTGGGTTTCCCTCTACTGAATCAGAAACCACTTCTTCATCTACTAGACTTCGATCCAAAGGGAGCGGTTGCAAGTTGGCAAACACCATGAAGGAAGATGGTGGAGATGGCAGATCAGGCTGTGGGACGGAAGATAACATTGGAAGGATCTGGAACAAAAACCACGGCAGAAGCCGGAATGATCTAAATATGGGATTCGGAGAAGGAGGAGGTGAGGAAATTATTTCAGATCTACTTTCTCTCTCTTAAGTTCTAGAGAGAAGCGAGAGAGAAAATGGGCTACAGTAGGTCCTAAAGACCTAAACACTTGGTCTGGCAAAAAGCCTCATAAGTTGGGAAAAGTTTTCCATTGGTTCTTGATGATGAAAGAAAGATTGCGAGGTGGAAAATGCATATTTCCAAAGTATAAAGATTTTTCTGTATTACCTTCCTATTATAAAATTAATTGTTTATAACAAAATATTGTACTTAATGGGGTTCCATCTGACATTTTCTTTATGGGAACACATGATTTGTGCCTTACTCTTGCAATGGGTCCCTTTTGATTGTACAAAGGCACACATACAACAAGTGTCCCCATTTTATGTGTCCCCTTAGGCCATATTTCTAATAGTGTGCTTATTTCTGATTCAAAATATTTTAATATATATGGAGCAAATTGGTAAAAAAAATAAGTTATGGAGAGCAAGCTCTCTTCTCTTAATAATTGTATAGATAAGGAATATGAATATCTATGAATATCACATATTCTGCTTAAAGAATTTAGTCCACCAAAAAAAGTCTAAATAAAGAGGAGTATTAAATTCGTACCACAAGCATGTTTCTCCATTTTTGAACATCCAGTTTTGACTTGATCTTGAGTTACCTGCTATATGTCCACTCTTGCAAGCATCTACTACAGCTTCTGTGTCCATGATTTTTCCCAGTCATTGTTAACAATCAAGACTCCCTTATTGAGCTTCGAAATTCTCTCTTCATTGAATAGTCCCTTAGACAATTAAAGATTCTATTACATTTCAATCAAAATATACATACTGATGAATATAGTTACACTTGCCAATCCTATATTGTGACCTTGTTGAATTCATCCGACAACCATTGAATTTCTAAAAAGCTGCAATTTTAACATGGATATATATATTCAAGTAATAACATTACTATAATACAAAGGACAAATGAAAATATAAAGTAAAACCATCACATAAAACTCGATCACAAAAAGCTAAATTGTTGCACTTACTTGACAAATGAGAACAGTATTGAATATCAACATTTTTAGCATGATTATTGGAATCAGGTTCAAAATTGAGCACAAGCAAGACAATAACTTTGTATAAACTATAAAGCTTGTGTTCCAATGAAAATTTATTAAAAAGACACCAAAGAGGCTCATTCCGCAAGTCTAACAATAAAAGGATAAGAACACTGATAATTTGGCTTACATGACATCAAGAACAACCATGTACCCAAACCCTAAATTTATTCTCGACATGCATCTGTAATGGAAAAAGATACTACGCACTAGGACAACCAATTAACTATAAATTTATTATTTTTAGGTTGCATTTCGCGTCTTGACGGAACTCAATCCAAGATCGATAAGTACTATAACACTCAAAACACACATCACATGTGCATGTAACTATAAAGCTTAATAGAAATCTAAAACCAAACTCATGTTTTAATCGACCCCATTTAAGAACAATGAGTGTAAAATAAAAACAAGGTAGTCCTAGCCGCAAAGTGATTGAAAAATGATAAAGAAAAATCAAATAACATTTATGACTACAACACTAACCAAATGTGCGCATAAACTTCCTCATCATCTCAAGCATCAACTCTTTTCAAGCACCCCAATTCTAAAATCGAAACAATCTTTTCAAATGATGACTACAAGTACAACCAACTATAAGAAGAGAAAATCCAGATGGTAAAATCTCAAACATAAGATAAGACAAGACAATCAAAGTAATCAAATAACAAAAACCCAGAATCATTCGCAAATGAAGTGAAATTGAAGCGAATTCTTAGAAACTGCTAAATTTGGAATTAGATTTAAATAATATTCTTCTATATGAACATGCAAAAATAAAAGCGTTGTAAAATATAAGAAAAGGAAAACACAGTTACAGCACTGTAATTTTTTGCTTTTATTCTGATTTTCATCATCTAACGATCGAATCAAATCAATCAATAGCGATCTGCCTCATGGGGACGATTTCATTCAGATCTTTTGATTCTTCTCGACTATCGTCATTTCATGTCTGGGTAAGGGTCGTTGCCTCTATTGTGAAACCCAAAACTCTTGGACATGTCTTGGGTCTGAACATCTCCTTTGAGATAGGGCGAGAGAGAAAAAGGGGCCTGGAGAATAATGTTTGAGAGGAGACAGAGATAAAAGAACTAAAATGCGTATAATAAGTAGAGTTTTGCATTTGTTTGCAATATTCTATGATAGTCATCATTCTAACAATAGTGAGGCCTACTAAAATTTAATATAAAAAAATGCATATCCACCATTGTAAAGTAATAGTGAGCCCATTTATCCCCACACAATAAAAGATTTTCTAGATAAGACTTTGTGGGAAATCAGGTCATCAATATCAATTTGTGCCCAAATAATAGTTGTTGTAGCCCACATTTGTTGTAGTGTATGGTCAGCAAATCTTGTTATTCAAAAAATAAAATGAAGGTGCAAATAGTATAAGGGTTGATGAGAAAATTATATGGATAATCACCCACCTTCTTTGGACAACTACCCTCACTCCCACACCCATCGGGTGTGTAGAAATTTCTTGTTTTAAATTAACTTAAATATAAGGATTTTTTGTTTCACACTCTTTGGTTGACAAAGTAAGTTATTCTTATTATTATTTATTTATTTTATTTTATTTTGGGAAAAAAACCATCAATGGTCATTAAGTTATGTCTCATTCAACAATTAACTCACTATATTTTAAAATGTATTACTTCACTCACTCACTTTTAAATCATTCTTTTACTTAACTCACTATTGTTAGAAGCCTTTAAAGTGGAGGGTATATTTGTCTAAACACTAAAAAATGCATTTTCAACTTCAATGTTTTCCTTTTTTTCTGAAAAAAAAAAAAAGAAGAAGATTTTTTTTTCAAATTAAACTTCAATTTTCTAAAAAAAAATCCTTTTCTATTAAAAATTCAGAAATTACAAAAAAAAAAAAAAAGTTGAAAAAAAATCTAATAACTTTAGGAAAAAAATTTCAAGTTGGAAATGTATTTTCAAGTGTTTAGACAAATATACCATCACTTTAACGGCTTCAAACGAGAAATTTAACGACAGTGTGTTAAGTGTAAGACAATATTGAATGTTAGTGAGTTAAGTGTCAAACATGTCAAAACAGAATAACCATTAGTGATATTTTGTTTTTGTTTGTTTTTTGTTTTTTTTTTGAGAAAAGAGGCTAAGAAATACCAGAAAATTATAAGGATAATGACAATTTACACAATTTTGGCATAAAAATTGCCCACTTACTCAACTAAGTGTTTTTTACTCCCATTTACCAAATCTAACATCTATTGACAGTATTGCCCTCATTTTAATTAATAAACTACACTCAACTCTCTCTCTCCTCCCCCCTCACCGATTTATCTCTCTCTTTCTCCCAACTCATCTCAGACTTTCTCTCTCTCTCTTCCTTCCCGATTGAGTCGACTCAACGACCATCGTCAGCCTAAAAAATTAGCGTCCTCTATTCCGGTTCGATTGAAGAGCAGAAGCAAGCGGCGATGGAGATTAGGCTCCTCGCCAAAAACAAATAGGAAAACTGCCTCAAAAACGCGGAATGTGGAGCGATTCGGCCATTGATTTCACTCGTCTTCCTCTGATCTCCGCCGCGCATTCGACGTCTGTGACGTCGACCTCCATATAAATTGACGTTTGCGACTTCGATCTCCTCCCCAATGACATCATTTGCTTCGGGTATATCGTCCTCTTAACCGCGTCGACGAGCTTCCTGTCGTCGACAATAGCGTTGTGCACGCTTCCCGCCGTGGGTCGAAACCAGACGAACAAAGGTAAGTTGTCGCGCCAGGTTCCGGATCTGCAACTGGAAAGAAGAGAGAAGACGACCTGGGTGCCCTAATCAAATTTTTTTTTTTCATTGTTTGTTTTGATAAACTTTTTAATGTGTTGGCATCAGATCGACTAATATATTGTTGTATATGTGTTGGCATCAGATCGACTAATATATTGTTGTATATGTGTTGGCATCTGACTACAATTCAGCTCTAACATTTTACTTTTTCTGTGGTGGTATCCAAAAGTATGTGAAAATATGTAAAAATGATGTATATTGTTGTATAGTGTTTGCAATAATATGACTATTGAGAGACACTAATATGATTACTGAGGGGCAATAATACGATTATTGGGGGTATTGACACGATTATTGGGCCGGGGGGGGGGGTAATAATACGATTACTAGGGGGGCAATAATATAATTACTGGGTATTATTAGGGGCAATAAAATAGGATGCCGGATTCTAGTTACCAGTTGCTGGATTCCGATCACCGGTTGTCGGATTCCGGTCACCTGAGTCCTAGGCCGGCCACCAGTCACAAGAGTCCGGCGAGGTCTCTGAGGACTTCTCTCTCTAAGTGACAAAGAAGGTGAGGGCGTAATTTATATCTTTCCTCTTGTTTATGTAGATGGTTGATCCAACTTGACCTGAATTTGACATCTTGGACTCATAAAGACTTGAGTACCATCGTTGGGTTTCTGATGTGGAAACTGCCTTTGTGGCAAAAGACTACACTGCCACCATTACGGACCCCAAAGATGATGAACCATCTAATAAGGTGAAAGCAAATGCCTTAATGTTTTTTAGGCGACATATTGATTCTAGCTTACGCTGGGAGTACCTTCAGTTGAAGACATCCAAAGAACTGTGGGATGTCCTTAAGGGACGTTTTGGAAACATTCATGACACTTTGCTCCCAAAACTAATCGTTCAGTGGAACGGAATCCTCTTGCTTGACTACAAAAGGGTCAATGATTTCAACAAGGACATGTTGCGCTTAAAGGCACGTCTCAATTTCTGTGAAAGGGAAATCACAGAAGTTGATATGATCTACAAGACTTTTTCCACCTTTCCTACTTCAGTGCTTATACTAGCCAACCAGTATAGGCTGGAGTATGACAACAAAAGAATCACAACCTTCAATAAGTTGATCAGCCTACTGCAAGTGGCTGAGAGGCATAATGAGGTTCTCTTGAACAACAATGTCAGGCTCACTGAGACAAAGAAAATTCCCGAGGCTAATTATGGAGAAATGAAAAGTGGAAAGAACTCCAATGCAAAGGGGTTTAGATGTGTTGATCCCTACCCACGTGGCAACAACGCACCATGTGGCAAGGGACATGCGGTTCGTAGTATGGGTTGTGGAGGCCCTCCCAATGTATAGAGCATAGATGGTGGTGTTGGCCGTAGTGGCCATGGAAACAAGGTGCAAAAGGCACTTAACAAACAAGATAGAGTTGCCAATGAACCATGCTATAGGTGTGGAGTCATTGGGCATTGGTACAAGAACTGCCAAGCAAGCAACATAGTTGTAGCCACTTACAAGAGGTATAGGGAGTCTAAAGAACAAGAGGCTTACTATATGGAAGAAGAAGGTCATGACCCAGATACCAACCTCACTATTACAGACTTCAATGGCAACAAGGAACTTGCTCTGTCAAAGGATGCTTCAGACTTCGATTGATCTGCTTTATTTATTTTCCAAAGACAGATGTGAAGGCATAATGCCTCATTTTTAATTAGACTATTGCTTGGTCTTAAAGTTTATTTCAATAATGGTTTGATGAATTAGAACAAGACCTTGATTTGATTATCGTTGGCTTATTAATAAATTTCAAATTTTATTCTGAAACACTGAATTTATTCAAATTTATTTACTACACATATTTACATGGTTCGAAATCGCACTATAAAGATGTAAAGCAATACATCTAGAAAAAGAAAAAAAATTATTTGAATGAAAAGATTATCATTCTACCTAAAATAGAAATACTCGAAAGAATATGAGATATATTTAATGTCACAGACGTTCTGTATGCACCAAGAGCTAATCGAACCTTGTTCAGTTTCAAAGATATTCATGCCAACGGTTATCATGTAAAAACACACTGTGAGAATGGAACTGAATACCTTACTACGATTTGGATCATTGAATCCTATGCTGTCACCAACGATGAAATGTGGGACACTGACTTATACAGGCTTTGGCATGACTGCCTAGGGCACCGCGGTCGTGACATGATGATCCATATTTTAAAGAACTCACACGGACATCCCTTCTTTTGAGTAAAAAATAAAATGGGAGAAAAATCTGCCACACTGCATTGTGTCGGTCCTAGTACTTCATAAATGCAATCATTGCCTTCTAAAGTACCAGAAGCACTACCTCCCTCCCATTATGCCTCATTGACTATTTCAAAGGCACATCACTCATTTTGCAAAGCCTACTCTTTAGCAAAAACAAGATCGAGACCTCCCTATGTTAAATATATAAAACAAAACATTCCATTCTTACAAATGATACAAGGAGATATCTGTGGACCTATCTCGTAGAAACCATCCTGTACCCCATGCTTATAACCCCTATAATACCAAATTGAGGGTTCTAGCTTAGGAATTAAAGTAGGTCAAGCCTCTAGCTCCATCCTAGACATGCTCAAAATACATACCCTAGAGTTGACTAGGCTCTTAGACGTGCATTTCAACCCAACAAAAATTGATATAAGCATCTAACAAATTAAATTGTATCATGACATTAAAATAGGCATCCTTTACATAAAATTTGGGCTAGGGCACACAACCCTAACCCCTAACAAAATTTCTGTTCACTACCCATAAATATATACATCATCAATTCCATCAATTTCATACAAACAAAATAGGAAAAGGTATAGAAGAGGGAGAATAACCAAGACAAGTTACAAATGCTAAAAAGCAAACATAACAAGCCTTAGAATTATAATTTCTCCGTTTTACCCAGGTGGTGATTAAATCCCTTATGCTTGAAGCGCTTCCCCTTTGAATCTTGTGAAATTGATGAGAAGATGGAATTTTGGTGAGGAGAAAAAATTGAGAAGGATGGGATTTGTGGTGTGGTGGTTTGGTGCGGCTGAAGAGGAAGATGGGAATCAAGGGTGTAGTGTGGTTTGGGCGTAGAAGAGGAAGAATGGGATTCATTTTAATTGTTTGTGGTTGGTGTTGTCAAGAAAGGGGAAAGAAAGGATAGGCTAAGCTGATGAGAGGAAGAGAGAGAAAAAAGAAAGCTGGGCACGTGAGATAGAGGGAATGGTCAACTGCTGACGTCATGATCAGATATATATATATATATATATATTCTTTTTTTTCCTTTTCCTTTTTCTTTCTCTTTCTTCTTCTTCTTTCTTCTCTCTTCTCAATGTGATTTCGCATATACTAATGGCGGTAATTAAATTCCGCTCCCTTGATGGTTTTGACTATGGGTTTGACCCGCATCGGCTATTTTGTCTTTTTGTCAGAAACTCCAAATTGCTCCATTTTTGCACAACTTCCACCAAAATTCACAACTCCACTTATTTACTACAAAATAAATAAAAATGGATTAATTACATAGTAATTGACTTGAGGATTAACTTAATTCTAGTGTTTTAGATACAATTAAATGCATAGAAATACGTGTAATCAGCAACCCACTAAGATCACCGTGGCTTCTACTTGGATCCCAATCCTCCAAGTAATCACCGCCATCCTTGATGCTATACCAGTAGTTTGTTGGCCCACCGACATAGCCTCAGCAGCACCTAAAGTCCTCTCAAAATACACATTGCCTCCGAAGACAAAGAAGACGAAGAAAAAGAGGCTGAAGCCTGAAATTTTCTCTATAATTGGAGTAGGTATAGGTCACAACGAACTAGAAGCGTCGTCGCTCCGCAAACCCTAGCAAAGCGCTCTGCTATGTCTTTTTTTTTCTGTAAAAAAGTTTGACATGCTTCAATTAAAATAATGAGTCAATGACATATAATGCCACTTTTAATAACTTGATTATTCTCAAGGCCACCTAATTTTTTTTTCCTCATAGAGCCACAAATAGAATATAAGATAGATCAATATTTATAAGAATGCCACCTCACTTTTAATTTTCATTATTTATGAAAATGTCATTGTATCAAAACAACCGCTGCATTAATTGAAAAATGCATTAATTAACGAACAAAAAAACTACTTTCAGCGAACAAAAAAGCTATTATCGACGAACCGAATTGCTGCTGTCAATTTTTAGAAAGTTATTGTCATTTATCATAAAGTCACTGCCATCTTTCAAAAATTTATTGTCAACGAACTGACAATAATTTTTTCAGAAGAATAATAGTAGATTTTTGTTTCACTGACAGTAGTTTTTTCGTTCACTAGTAGTAGATTTTCAGTTAATAACAATAGTTCTTTTGCAGTTAATTGTTAGTGACTTTTCAGTTCATTGACAGTAGCTCTTCATTAGTAGTAGGTTTTCAATTAACAATAGTCGTTTGAATGCAGTAGTGTTCTTGTAATAATGAAAAATAAAAATACAGTGGTATTTTTGTAAGGGTTAAATACTGCTTACCCCCTAGGATTTCATTGTTTCAGTCCCTGACCTTTGAATTTCACCTAAAAAGTCCATGAACTCCCAATTTCCTACCAATTGGTCCCTGCAGTCAAGAATCCGTCAAAAACTCCTTTATCTTCCCCTAAAAAGTCTATTATACCCTCATTTACTTAATATATATATATATATATATATATATATTTCTCTTCCTCTTTTTTTTTTCTTTCTTTTTACCTCTTCTTCTTCGGGCTCTTTTGCCTCCTTCTGTTCATCTCCTCATCAAGATGGTTCCAATCCACAAACCTTCAAGAGGTGAAATGAAAAAAAAGAAATAAAACATAGAAAAAATAATTTTTTAAAAAAAGTAAGTGAGGGCATAATAGACATTTTCAGCAACTTTAATAGAAAATTTTGATGGCAGGGACCAATTGGGAGAAAATTGAGAGTTCAGGGATTTTTTAGGTGAAATTCGAAGGTCAAGGACTGAAACGATGAAACTCTATAAGTATAGGGAGTAAACAGTATTTAATCCTTTTTGTAAATATTGACATTTCTTTTATTATGGTAGCTTTATGAGGGATAAAAACATACGGTGACTTAATTAATAATATAAGTTTGGAAAAAGATACATATGGAAATTTGCTCTTGAATAATCTAGAGGGTGCAGCTGAGTAGTGATAGGAGGGTTTTATGTAACTTTTATAATGTTAATCCCTATATTAATTTTTGTTAGTTTATTTTATTTTCTCTCTATTTATTTACTTTTGTGTTTATTGGGTTTTTCGGAGCAAATATACAAGAAGGAGATTAAAAGGAGAAAATATGCTCAAATAAAGGAAAAGCTTGAAGTCCGGCCTGACCCAAGCAAGTGATTTTGATGGGTCAAGAAGCCCAATTTATGGAGATGACGTAGCAAATTATGGAAATATTCAGAAAATATTGATGATGACATGACACATTCTCATTGGACAAATGATGTGGAGAATCCTAATTCAATCAGAGAATCAAGAAGTTGGTTTTCTCTACAATTCAAGGACTCGTAGTCCATAAAGGAACGAAAGAGAACTCAAGAAGCAATATAAAAGGGCTGTGCAAATCTGAAAAAGCTCTTCTCTCCTCCCATCTCTTCTCTCTCCCTCCTCATTCTTCTTTATTTTATTTTATGATGTGTAACTAAGTTCTTAGGTTCAGGGCTGTGGGAGCCCTAGACATGATTTTCATAGGATGATTATTATTTCTTTTTCTAAATACTTATAGTTGGATGAAATTTAGTTTACTAGTTTATCATTGATAATTCTTTTATCTATTTGATGTGGATGCATACATAGAAGCATATTTTAGAATCTATTGTTTGAAGCATGTAGACAACCACTTTATTGATGCATGTTTTACAAGAAATAACCAAGCAACTCAGCCGTGTTTGTGTAAACCAAGTTCCTAATGACCTACTATCTAACACCCTGCGCTAGGTTTTCTGCTATTGACTCAAATATTTTTAGAACTTCATGATTTCAGTTAATTAGGCGTCAGATAACACCCTTCTAGGTCAATTAATTGGGAATAGAGCTATGATTGATAACACCCTTCACACAGCAAGGCAGGTAAGAAAACGTAATACGGTTTGACCTTAACACCCTAGGCTTATCGTGAGCGTAGTCATCCAATTGTTTAATTTAGATTAGAATAAATTATTATTGGAATGATTGTTTGGTGGTGGAAGCACTCTTATCTAGTTTTCTTCATTGTTTTCTCTCAACCATAAAATCTGTTTTCTGTTTTTAACCTTCTGTTCTCTTTTTTTTTTTCATATCAAATCAGCTCCTAAAAACTCCAAATTTTGTGTGATAGTTATTTTACGTGTGTAGTACGCCTGTATTTAATTCCGTGATTTTTCGAGTTGTCTAGGTTAGGTAATTAATTAAGCTTCCGGATGTTGTCCACTAGGAACAGTGGTCACTTTTGTGACATTGTTTTGAGTAGTAAGAATCTCTAGTCCTCTGTGGGAACAATCCCTACTTTCCCATACTACTTTCGACATGCCTTGTAGGGTTAAGTTATAGGCATTTTTGTGCATCTATTTAGGTAATAGCTTGTCAAGTAACAACTTTTCTCAAAAGGAAGATTTGCTTAATGTTGCGGCTACAGTTACTATGTTTATGTAAACGAATTGGAAAATTTACATGAGAATATGTCTAAATTTTTGAGTGCTTGGTGTGTCCAATGTTGCCCTAATGAGTGATTGTTTGGAAGTAGTGAAGGCTGTTATAGCTGAGGGTCAAGACTTTTTTTTACTCTTGGGATCATTGTTGAAGAAATTAAAGATTTGTTAGGTGAGTCCCAATCTATAGGTGTATACATAGAGAATTTCTAATCATGTAGCTTATAGACTAGCAGAGTTTGGTTCGATTATAAGATTCATAAGGAATGATTTTCTCATGGTCCAAAGTTTATTTTGGATGCCCTTCAGTACCATTCATTAATAGAACTTTGTCTCTACTTCACAAATAATAAATTACTATAATACAGAAGAACGCTCTACAATTAACTGGTTAGTTTCATATTAAAAAGCTAACAATCTTTTAAACCAACATTCGGTTACATATCGGCATCTCCACCATTTCAGTTGTTAAGTCTCTATGAGTAGATCACTTTTGCAAATTTTCAGCCAAGCTGAAGATCGTTTGGGTAACGAACTAGATCAAATCAACGAACGAACCGAATCTGTTAAACATGAACAGTTCATGTATATAATTAGTAAATCACGATTATGAATACCAAAATAATCATTAATTTAGCTGAAAATTTTCAGAAATGATTTACTCATAGCGATCTAAAAACTGAACGGTAGAAATGCCAATATGTGACCAAAAGTTGGTTTAAGAGATGGTACCAGGTAGTTATAGAGTGCCCTTCATGGTATTCTTTACTGTAGATAACCAACACAAAAGGGTTGAGACAAATATCTCAAAAACCAAGACAAACCCAACTCAAGTTTTTTTATTTTTTTTTTCAAAAACAAAACCCACCCAATTCTCCTCCACCATCTGCAGAAGGGGTTTTTGATCTTCCTCCTTGGAACACCCACCCAAATGCTCTCTCTCTAAAAAGCTCTCACCTTTCTCAGCTTTTCACACCCACAAAGAACGACAGAGATATGGAGGTAGAGTTCGAAGCGAGAGTGAAGCCTCTCGAGTACAAAGTGAAGGCAATGTCACGTGAGTCCCCGTCGCAGAAGGCCGGTCACGTGCTCGACGCCGACCTCCGCTCTCACTGGTCCACCGCCACCAACACCAAGGAGTGGATCCTCCTCGAACTCAACGTAACTTCCCTAATCCCTAATCCTTCAACCCTAAAAAAGGCCCAATTTTCTTATTCAATTTCTTTGCTTTCGGGTGTTGCTAGGAACCTTGCTTGTTATCTCACATCAGAATCTACAACAAGTCCGTCCTCGAATGGGAAATCTCTGTTGGCTTGCGTTACAAGGTCACTCAATTTCTCTCTTGCCTTGCTTGTTCACATTTCATTGCTTTCTCCAATTTTGAACTGTCTAATCTAGCTTTAGAACTTCTAGCAGTGATTACTTGGCATCGTTGATTACTATACATGTTTTCGATTACACTCTGTTCAAAGTTGTTTGCTTTAAGGGTATCATTGTTTTGTTTTTTTTTCATTTTCAAACAGCCAGAGACGTTTGTAAAGGTACGCCCGCGTTGTGAAGCGCCGCGGCGGGATATGGTGTATCCCACGAACTACACCCCGTGCCGCTATGTGCGAATATCTTGTTTGAGGGGGAATCCCATTGCCATTTTCTTCATACAGGTACGACATGGGAACTGTTTTTGGTTAGTTTTTCTGAGAAACATCATTGTTAAAATCATGCATATTTATTGACTCTAATGTGTCTTATATTCTTTTTTTTTTTCCCTTGCAGCTTATTGGGGTTTCAGTGACTGGACTGGAACCAGAATTTCAGCCGGTTGTTAACCACTTGTTACCATCTATTATATCTCACAAACAAGATGCTCATGATATGCATCTTCAGGTGCATGACCATTCTATCTATCATGTTCATTATTCCCTGTTGTTGTATTTTCATCTCTCTCTCTCTCTCTTTTCTGATGCCTACTAGTTTGTAGTTGCTTAAAGACATGGCAAGTCGGTTGCTTGTGTTCCTTCCCCAACTTGAGGTATATTCAGTTTTTCCACAATTAGTATTTTATTTCTCTTTTTTTCAGCTTTAGTCACTGTTCTTCTGTTTGGTTTTCCCCTTTATCTGGTTCCATCTTCTTTCCTATTAATTGATGGCCTTGTTGTGTGCCTTTTGTTTGCAACTGTGCAGGCAGATCTTAACAGCTTCGTGGATGCTCCGGAACCAAACTTACGTTTTCTTGCTATGCTTGCCGGCCCATTTTATCCAATACTTGATCTTGGCAAAGAAAGGCATGTACTTGCTTTATATCTTCCTCACTGTTTTTCCAAATTCAGCTTTCAATGATCTTGCATGGTTGTTATTAATGATGCCTATGACTCTATGCAATATTTTATAGTGCTTTTGCGACTCAATTGCTTGATTTTTCTGAGCAGAAATGATTATTTGTGATATTTTACTTTAAGATTTCTTATATGCACCCTATCTAAGAGCATTCTTTTTTCATAAATTGACGACAATCTCAAAATATTCTGGACTTTCTTGGCTTTATTCATTTTGCATCTTAATTATCTGATTTCTCAAACTAGACAAATGCTCAATTCATAAAAGGGAAAATGCTTTTGGTATCTAATCTTATAATTTTATTCATATCTTTTCCAGCTTGTTGATTTGCCATTGCTCCCTTATCGTGCTGTAAAGTATATAGTTTAGTTTAATCCTGCATTTACTAAATTACTAATGCAAACAAATAGTTTTATTGCAAAATTAAGGAAAAAGAATGGTGTAGAAGTTCTTCAAGGGCTAAATAATGGTTTACATGCTTAAGAGTTGGTTGGAAGAAGACGGTTTATGTGGGACATATGAGAAAAGGTTATTTTAGGCATATTTGTAGGGGTTACATGGATAGACGTGTTAGGCCCTTTAGGGTTATAAGGATATTAATTGCTATCTCAAATGGTTTCTAGTTTTGACTGGTAATGAAAGGATTTTAATTAGGTGATGTTATAGGACTGTTGCATTTTCTTAGATAGGATTCACCAATTTATTAAGAAAAAAAGAAATGCACAGGTCAGCGGAGGAGAATAACACGAAACTTAGAACACTATACTGAAAAATCAACAAAACCCCTGAAACTAGTGCTACAAGTCTTCTCAACTCTGTTCTACAGAACAAGGAAATTGGTTCCACAAGCTAGATGTTTATTTGAGCATTAATCTGAAATCTGAATAGGGGTGTTTGCTTGCTAAATGTCATTCTACCATTACCAGAGGCTTCCTTCCGCTCTGTCACTTTATTCAAGTAGACGTTATGGACCTTATCCTGTCTGAAATTCACCTTAATAATGAGCCTTATCCTGATGAGATGAAGTCCTTGCAAATTCATGCAGTCCTCTCAAACCCATGAATGATGGACTAGTAATGAAGGGTATTACAAATCACTTTTGGCATTTTGTCTTGTTCCATGAGCAGAGTGCCATTAAATACTGATTTCCAATGGCACAACGAATTTACTAGCAGAAAAAGTCAGGCCCATGATTTGCTTCCTTGTGGTATTGGGTTTGAATCCCCTCGTAATATCTCCCAGCTATTTGCTAGTGTTTCCTTCCTCCTGGAGGCCCCAGTTTCGAGCCCAGGTCCCACAAAACATGTTTGGGGGATTCCTAGCTATAAAGAGTGAAATGGCACAATGAATGAAGTCATAACTAAATGAATTACATAACATCACATGAGGCTATATTGAGCGCAATCATCTTGTTTTGATGATCAATCATTTGAAGCACCAAGGAGTTGTTGGTCTAGCGGTCAGGACCTTGGTTTGCTCCCAAGTGGTCTGGGGTTCAACCCTCTCCAAAGGTACCCACCTAGCAATTGCTAGAGTTTCCAGTTCCCCAAATGTTGTGGGGTCAGGCGGGGCCTAGGGATTAGTCGGGTCAAAGACTCGGATACCCTAGTCTCAAAAGAAAAAAAAAGAAAAAAGATCAACCATTCGAAGCATTCCACTGTATTTCCTGTTAGTTATAAGAGTTTGTTTCATTACTTTTGGCATTTCAGTTATCATGCTTATGTAGTTATCTCATCCTTTTGCTCTAATTTGCACACACGTCTCTCAGCTACATTAATGTATATCTAATGGTACTTCTAATTGATGCTGTAGGGCAACTA
This sequence comes from Rosa lucieae, assembly GCA_024704745.1. Taxonomy (NCBI): domain Eukaryota; kingdom Viridiplantae; phylum Streptophyta; class Magnoliopsida; order Rosales; family Rosaceae; genus Rosa; species Rosa lucieae. Next base: position 24,324 of record JANPXK010000513.1, read on the forward strand.
CAAAGTTTTCAGGCAATATCTCAGACTTTGAAGTTTCTAAAAACAGTCAGCCATCATCATCCTTAACCGTGTCCTCTAACTTTGAGGTCTCTTTACTGCTTTTTATTTGTTTATTTTTTTTTATCCTCGTCTCCTTTACTTTTGCTTGTTACCTGATATGCATAACTGTACTCCAATTTTCCCCATGACTGGGAAGGTGCTCCTGTCGTGGCAATTTAAGAAATATCTCAAATATTACTTACTTATTTATGGTCTTAAATGACTGGTAGTCTTGTTCCTTATGTTGTGTACAGCCACGTAGATCACGCACCACAGCACCTTTTGTTCTGTCCACATCAAGTTCTATAGTATTTCGTGCAGATGCAATCTTTGTGCTGTTGAGAAAGGCATATAAAGATTCTGATCTGGGAATTGTTTGCAGAAAGGTAATTTATTTCTTTCTACTCCTTAGCATAATAGTGTTGGCAACATTTTGACTATAGTACATACTTGGCTGTATCTATGCTTCTTATCTCTATACTCCTTATCTCAGGCTTCTAGGATTCTGCATAGGCTTATAGAGCCTGTTACAGTACGTGAAGGATCAGCATCTCCTGATGAAGTGACATCTGGAGATGAAGCATCAAAATCAGAGATAACAAATCCGGCTCCTTTAGTTGATTACTCAAACTTGTTTGGGGAAGACTTCCAGTTGCCTGATGATCATTGGGATTCAAGCTACCTTAACATCTTGGATATAGGAGCAGTGGAGGAAGGGATTTTACATGTACTTTATGCTTGTGCATCACAGGTTGGTTTAGCATAAAAAACTCCATAAGCATTCTCTCCTTTGATGCCAGTTTTCTTTTGCTGTTATTCTGATCCATTCACTGTTAACCTGTGATGTCAGCCACTTCTCTGCAGCAAATTAGCAGATAGGACATCTGACCTTTGGTCCGCATTACCGCTAGTTCAATCATTGCTACCAGGTGAGTTTCATACCCAATATATATCCTTCTACTACAATCATGTCATAAAGATGTCACTAAAAAAAAAATATAAATTCAGATTCCAAACTTTTAAGATTTAGAAAACCAGATATACTTTTCATTGAACCTAAGGGAAAAAAAGACAGACGAGTGTGTACTGTTGCTCTGGAACAAATTAGTAATATAGTTAGGTTGGGGTGGGGTGTGATTTTTAAGTCAATCTACATGCCCCCTATTTTTTCAACTTGACTTATTATATGAGTTGTCCATACGACTCTACTTGAAGGGAGTATGGTATATTTAAGCCAAGAAGGTATTATGAAGAGTTCATAGTGACGTTATTTAAAAATAGAAAGGGTTTATAGATTGATTTCTAGGGTGTGCAAATAAAAATTTTCTAACTTTTGGGGATTATATTTAGTTTTTGTATATTTTTGGGCATTGTTTAACTTATGTAGCTTAAAAGGAGCAACTGTTGAAGCTTTTTTTTTTCACAGGAACACAAGAAAAGTAGGTAAAAAGTTAATTATTAAATTCAACTTGTAGGAAATTCGAGAATATAATATTAGGATTATATATAAGGAGCTACAAAGCTGAAATGCAAACTCTCAAATTTCTATCAAAACCACACAGACTTTTCTTGTTGCCTTTATTTTTAATAAGCTAGAGCCAAAAGTTCATTTAACTAGTAAAATGTCATTGGCATTATTGACTCGAGTATCTTGGAGTGGCCAATATAGATTTCTTTCTTATGGCATCTATGGGTTTTGTAGCACTTCGTCCCTCGTCAAGCCGTCCTTCTGACATTGTTGATGATAGTTTCACTCAATGGAGACAACCAATTGTGCAACAAGCCCTATCTCAGGTTATACTGAATGTTGCAAGTTGATTCATTTTGGCCTGGAAATTTTGATTACATAACTGACTTTTAGATCATATTCTGATCATGGTGTTGTGATTGCAGATTGTAGCAACATCATCTTCATTATTATACCGTCCACTTCTCCATGCCTGTGCTGGCTATTTATCGTCATTTTCGCCTTCACATGTTAGTCACTCTATTCATTTTTATTATCCTATCAGAATTCTATTATATAACTTTGTTTTTGTTATGTAAGAATATGTCTTTCATTGTTTAGTGACCTCCTAATACATTCCAAAAACCTTCATAAGTGAGTTGTGCAGTCTCACATGTCAGTTGGATTGGCCCACTGACTAATTCAGGAATTGGGCTGCTCTTTAGTTAAGTAGCTGAAGGTGACTGAAAGTAGAAAGTAGAGGGAGAGGGTAAAACAAAAAACAAAGTGAATTCCGGGAAAAATTATGGTTGGAAGTTGGAACAGTGGGCAGACCTAAGCATTATTGCCCAGCCTTCTCTCCTGGTCATGGGCTAGATAGTTCTCCGGGATTTCAAAGAGAGCTGTGGTTTACTCTCTATTATGGCAGGAAGAGGATTCATTAACTGTCCCATGATTAGGGTGCTTTAATTATACATGGTGCAATTTGACTCATCAAGTACATTCCATTTGTCTCCTCAAGCTATAGTTTAGATATCATCGTTTCTGGACAAATAGTGGGATGATGGTCGTATCTTCTTTTCCATCGTATTTTTATTTTTGAAGTCCATCATTTAGCTGTTGCATGGATGGAGTAATGGGAGGGATGTGCATGCCTGTTTGATGCCCCTCTGATGCATGCAGAGGTATATGGCTGTCCAATAAGTTGTCTCAGACACTGATGGTTTTGAGGTGCAAGAGTGCTGACCAATTTATCATGTTGCTCATTGCAGCACAAGTTCCACTATGTTATTCTATTCTGATGTTATAGAGAATTGCTATGAGCCTTTGCGATTTGAAACCTCTCCATTGACGTATTTTCAAGTTTACTCATGACTCTGGGGATTGCGTAGTGGCTCTCCTTATGCGGAACTGAGATCTTATACCTTCTTACTCGTTTACACTTGTTGATGGCAGGCCTGATGTAAACCAAACCGCTGTCTGGCAACATGGCTCACTTACTTTAGTTTTGTGGCACCACAGACAAAAGAATAAGAAATGAGAAATGGATCTCCCTTCTCTTTGCCAACCCTTCCTCCCACATAACACACATGCACACGACATTGAGATCTTTTTTTCTTTCTCAAGTCTTTTTGGATAAAGGAATAGAATTTTACTGAAAGAAAAAGAACATATGATAGTTTTAGATAATAGTTACCTCCTGAAAATTGTGTTTGCACTTAAGAATATAAGCTATTGATTGATTTCATTAAATACAGTTGCATTGTTCGACTGCTTTAGCTCTCTGGAATAGGGTGTGCAGAGAGCGAAAGTGAGCTGGGTCTCACCAACTAAGTGTGTGACATTATTGGGTGAAGGGTTCAGTTTTTTGGAGGTAAAAAGAAGTGATTGGTTCTGGGAAAATGTGCCATTGTGGCAGTGTTTTAGGTTATTAGGATGGAGAGGAACAGAAGAATTCTTGAGAATTTGGGAGGGGATGATCTTGACATCTAATGGGGTAGAGTTTGTTTTTGGGTTTCTCTATGGGCATTTATTTCTTCAGCTTTTAGAAATAATTTGCTTTTTTGGATATTTATTACATTGGGTTGCTGCAGTGAGTTAATTTAGTTAATTAAGTGTTTTGGTTTTTGTGCTTTAGGATGCTCCTTTTAGTGAAAAATCTTGTCCACCACTTCGTGATTGTTCTTTTTTCAATAAAATTGGTTTCTTGCAAAAAAAAAGAAAAGAAAAAAAATTGCTGTCTTACATGGAGAAACATAACTTTGGTTGGTTCAGGGTATTAGTATGGAATTGACGGTGTCTTGTGAGATTTTTAATGCCTGCTTGATAATTATACTCGTAAAGAGTGTGCCATTCAAAATATGTTACGGTTAACGTCCAAATTGGTGAAATGATGGAATCCATAAAAATTATTCAACAGGCTCTCGAAGGAATTCCGGATTTTCCGTCTTAACAAAGAAAAATGAAAAAGAAGAGGTCTTTAGGATATATTGAATCCCAAAATATAACTTGTATTCAGCACATATATATGGCTTGAAGCTGTACTTTTCAAGAAATTAATTGGCCCTGGTTTGCTTTGCAGGCTAAGGCAGCATGTGTTTTGATCGATCTGTGTTGTAGTGCACTAGCACCCTGGCTTACTCAAGTGATTGCAAAGGTTTGTCTTTTGGCAGATTTATTGTTTGTAACTTTTCTGTAATTTTTTTTTTGGTTCTTGTTGAATTTTTATTTATTTTAGTTTTAATTCTAAGTACTCAGGGTGAAATAATATAGGTTGATCTGGCTGTAGAGCTTCTAGAGGATCTGTTGGGCGTAATTCAGGTATGTTTTTACATGAACTAGAGAACTAATAAATGGTATAATGTTCATATGTTTCAAACTTTTAACTCATATTTCCAAAGGTAACGAGAGGCAGAATTACATGCATATGATAATACTTTATATAGATGCCAACTGGGTCAAGTCTCTTACTTTTGTGATTTTATTTTCGTCCCTGCTCTTACATATTTTTTGGAATCATTATGTGAGTACTGTGTTATATTTCATGTATAAAAATTCAGTTCCACAGTGGCTTACAGTAGATTTTTTGGTCCCTTTGTTCTCTGCATCAGTATAGACCTCATTGGTCATCCTGAAAGAAAG